>JACATO010001859.1:0-237542 GCA_018389105.1 Nautilus pompilius | reverse complement strand
GGTCGGGCAGACGGGGAGGAGACTTTGATGCTACTAACAATCAGAAAAGAAGGGGTGTGCGCTTAAAAAAAAAACCCATTTATTTCAGACAGGTGAGTTTGCTAACTGTTGATCTGCCGGACAAACAGAATTAATTTCGGAATCTGTAAAAAAAAATTAAAAAAAAAAAGATATGATAAAGTTCAAAAATTATTTAAAATCTTTCGTATAATATCTCTCTTTTTTTTCGATTTCGTATTTTTTTGGTAAAAGGAAATGAACGATGCACGCTTCATGCACGCGGACTTTATCTTGAAAGAACCATAAACGAGGCTCGGTTGGTAATTTCCGGCTCAGTTCCGGTTTTCTTCATCACGAAACAGCTGATTTCTTTTTTAAAAATTTTACAAGTCAGGAATAATATATTATTTTAGGTTCATCGACTGACCATCTCTCTCTCTCTCTTCATCTCTCTCTTTCTTCCTCTTTCCGCGCTCTCTCTCTCTCTCTCTTCATCTCTCTCTTTCTTCTTCTTTCCGCTATCTCTCTCTCTCCCTTCTCTCTCTCTTCATCTCCATCTCTCTCTGTTCTCTTTTTCATCTCTCTCTTTCTCCTCTTTCCGTTCTCTATCTCTCGTTATCCACCTCTCTACTCCATCCTCTCTCTCTAGCAGATCTCCCTCTCTTCTCTCTCTCGAGGCATCTAGATTATCTCTCATCTCTCTCTTCTCTCGATCTCTACTCTCTCCTCTCTCTCTCTCTCTATGTGTCTCGCTCTATCTCTCTTCATATTTCTCTCCATCTCTCTCTCTCCATCTCTCTTCTTCTCTCTCTCCTCTCTCTCTCTTCATCTCTCTCTTTTTCCTCTTTCCGCTCTATCTATCTCTTCATCTCTCCCTTTTCTTCCTCTTTCCGCTCTCTCTCTCTCTCTTCATCTCTCTCTTTCTTCCTCTCTTTTTTCCGCTCTCTCTCTCTCTCCATCTCTCTCCTCTTCATCTCTCTTCTTTCTTCCTCTTTCCGCTCTCTCTCTCTCTCTCTCTCTCTCTCTCCTCTCTCTCTCTCTCTCTCTCTCTCTCTCTCTCTTCACTCTCTCTCTTTCTTCCTCTTTCCGCTCTCTCTCTCTCTCTCTCCTCTCTCTCTCTCTCTTCTTCTCTCTCTCTCTCTCTCTCTCTCTCTCCATCTCTCTCTCTTCCATCTCTCTCTCTCTCTCTCTCTCTCTCTCTCTCTCTCTCTCTCTCTCTCTCTCTCTCTCTCTCTCTCTCTTTCCATCTCTCAGTGCTGTCTTCACATTCTCTGATCCGTTTGCGTCCATTTTCCGCCGATCGCCTTTTCGCTATTTCGTGTATTCTGCGGCCCGGCAGCTCTTTCCTTCGCACTTCGTTAATCATCACGCCTCCCTCCCTCGATTTCCTCTCTCGAGCCGAGTCAGTCGTGACCAGGACCATCAACCACCAGAGTTTGCAAATTACTTCCTTTCCAGGCTCTGTCGTGTTATTTAAAACAGTCTGTTGTTGTTGTTTTTCTTTCAAGCTAGGTTGCTATTTAAAGGAAAAATACTAATTTATACAGTATTTTTTCCCTTTCTTTCTATGGTTTTCTCTTTTCGCGAAAATAATAATAATTTAAAATTAGAACTGAACCTCCGCTGAAACCGCATTCACCTGCATTGAAATAAAGCTGGATATATTTTCAGCCAACGCTCGCTGCGCGTTTGTCTTCCTCTTCTTCTAAGTGTACAAGTTTTTATCCCGTTTTGAGAGGCAAACTACCGGTCTTATCGAGCTACCGACAAAAGACGCCAGGCTGCAGGCTGAAAACGTACATCATAACCACCACGGGAAACGCTGAGCTTTGGCTGATTTCGTGTTCAGCTCGGCCGACACAGTAAGGATAACGGAGGAATTCCGTGGATGACAAAGCCGGCGGAAGTTAACTCAGTGGCACTATTCGACTAGGGAACCGTTCTACGGTGATAAGATGGTGAGGTGGGAAGGTGAAGCTGTCGGGTAATGAACAACTCGCAGAAAGAAGAAGAAAAATCAGCTCAGGCAGTTTCCAGTCAGCTTAGCGGTAGAACGGTGTCGACAAAAGATCGCGGAAATGAAGATTCATTAGTTACTTCTTTCATTACTTTTTAAGTGATGGGAAACCCCTAACCACCCACACACCCACCCATTTTTTTGCTTTCTGTAAACAATTACGTTATTTTTATGCGATAAATCTCTACTTAAGTAAAGAAACGTCACTGAATTAGTCCGTTTGGGGCCGCAGTTTTGCTTGGGATATTCCCATCAAGGGTATCCTTGATAACGAGACAAGACGAGCCATTGGCTAAAATCTAGTTTCCTTATAAAGGGGTTTAAGCAAGAGAAAGGTCTACTGTAAATCTGAGGGTTCTATGCCATAGCAGATTGAATTTAAAAAAAGTAATTATCCCGCATAACGAACTTTAGACACGGTACTCCAGATTTGTCTCCCTTGAGCAGACTTCAAGAGAGGGAGGTGGTTAATGATCGCCCGCTGGAGATGATCAGGGAACTCAAATTCTATTTGCTTTCACGGCGTTAAAATATAGTGAAACGCATCTCGTCGGAAGTATTCGCGCCCGTGGAGACCGAACTGTTTTCCCAGGCCGATGGAGAGACGCCCCGGTCGGTCGTCTATCTTCTTAGCAGCGAAAATCTGGCCGTAGCTATTAACGACGGTTTGCCCGGCGAACAGCTACAGGGAAAAGCGCCGCCGTTGGTGCTGTCGATACGAAGATTTTTAACAAAAAAAAAAACAAACAAATCCGCCTTTCCCGCCAAGAAAAACCGAAAAAAAAAAACGAGTAGTTTCTAAAGTTTACGGAAATGGAATTCTGCATACGTTAGGGGGTGGGGGAGGGTTAATCCGCTGTGTCGTGACCGATCGTGCTTTCAGATTCGGCCTCAGTCGGAGACGCTGCCTGAATAGGCTGATAAATTCCACCTGGATGACGTTCTAATTTTAGCCGTGTCGTACTTCTTTTCTTATGAACATCTGATAACCTGGACAAAAAAGATGAACAAACTGTTGAAGGTAGTCGCCTTCCATTCTGGACAGAGTTAAATCGTTGGTATTAATGTTTCTGTCATTGCCTCTTTCTAAGTGTTAGATTTTGCGAAAGCGGTGCAGTTTCTTCTCCTCCCCCCTCGAGTGGACATAAAATCAAAATATAAGAAGAATCTAATTAGAGCTATGAAGATTATCTGCGACTGAAGATGAATTTGCAGGAAAACGGCGCTCGCTTCTCCAGATCCTGGAGAGACATTAGGACGGTCGTAACTCGGAACAGTAACGAGACAGAATTTAATTTCTTACTGGTGGCTTTCGCCCATTAGCTACGGTAGGTGAGGTGGGGAATAGTTCCGCAAACCCTCGAAACAGAATTAGCTGAGATAAGGCGACAATTACGAGCGAATATGGCAGACACTTTGCGCCAATTTCGACTACTTATCCGGTTCACGGCAAAAATACCGGTTAGAGAAAGTGGAGAGATTTTGGATTTCTATCTCTCACGAGGAATTAATCCAAATAGAGAGAGAGAGAGAGACATGACGTAATAGACAGAGACATAGTACGTCATCATAGAGGGGGTATGACGTCATAGACAGAGACGGCGTCATAGAGGGGTATGATGTCATAGACAGTGAAAGAGACAGCGCGTCATAGGCAGAGACATATTACGTCATCATATAGGGGGTATGACGTCATAGACAGACACAGGGCGTCATAGACAGAGAGTATTACGTCATCATAGAGGGGGTATGATGTCATAGACAGAGACAGGGCGTCGTAGACAGACATACGTCATAAACACAGAGAGAGAAAGAGACAGCGCGTCGTAGACAGAGACGTATTACGTCATCATAGAGGGGATATGACGTCATAGACACAGAGAGAGAGAGAGAGACATGGCGTCATAGACAGAGACATTATGTCAGCACAGAGGGGGGAGAGAGAGAGAGTTAGCGGAGCATTCGTTAAGAAATCTCCGTACTCATGCGCATTAAGTTAAAATGTTCTCAATAAAGTGTTGAGAACAAACTGACTTTGATGATACGTTATTCATCAAATTGAGAGTTTTCAGCTTTAATAGTTAAACTCAATTAGCGGTCTTTAAAAAAGCGGAATAGGGCTTTTGTGGTTAGGATTACTTAGGAAGGATTTGTATGGCGACTGTAAGGTGCGGGTACATGAGGTGATTGTAAAGTAAACCCAATGCTTAGTGGTCGTTGTCCCAAAAATTCTGAAAACGTGGAAAATGATCTTTCCTACGTGCCTCAGAGCAAGGACAGAAATTTAATCAATAAACAAATGTCATTTATACTACATGTTTATCAGTAATAATTCTGTATTTTCCCATTTTTATTAGTTTGTGAATAAATATCAAACGATTTTCTTTTGTTAAAAATTACAGTAGATATCACGTAAGTTTCCTTTTTGTTCGTAAATGACAGTAGATATCACGTGATTTTCATCTTAGTTCGTAAATGACAGTAGATATCACGTGATTTTCATCTTTGTTAGTAGATATCATGTCAGTTTTATTTTTGTTATTAAATATCAGTACATATCATATAAGTTTCATCTCGTTTGTAAATAACAGTAGATATCACGTGATTTTCATCTTTGTATGTAAATGACAGTAGATATCACGTGGTTTTCATCTTTGTTTGTAGATGACAGTAGATATCACGTGATTTTCATCTTTGTTAGTAGATATCATGTCAGTTTTATTTTTGTTATTAAATATCAGTACATATCATATAAGTTTCATCTCGTTTGTAAATAACAGTAGATATCACGTGATTTTCATCTTTGTATGTAAATGACAGTAGATATCACGTGGTTTTCATCTTTGTTTGTAGATGACAGTAGATATCACGTGATTTTCATCTTTGTTAGTAGATATCATGTCAGTTTTATTTTTGTCATTAAATATCAGTACATATCATATAAGTTTCATCTCGATTTTAAATAACAGTAGATATCACGTGAGCTTTATCTTTGCTAGTAAATGCATATGTCTGCTTATTGAGATATTTCGTTTCGGTAATTTTGACATGTGGCTGATGTATAGTTAAAAGCCTATAAATCTTGATTATTTATAAGCTGTAGTGGAAGAACCAATCTGGCAACAGTTTAGAAAGTACTAATATGTACGTTTTATTTTTTTAAAAAATAATTAAATGGATAAACGACAAAAGTGGAATGAAATTTAAAAAAAAAAAAAAACAGTTAGTTTCTTATGAAACGATAGCAGACTTCTCCTATAATGCGAGTTTCATCAGAAGTCTGCTGGTGCTCTGTCGGAGCAGTGGGCTAACCTAGTTGTCCCCCAGTGTTTCAGAGTATTTATTGCTTCCCTGGTCTTCCAGAGAGACTGTGATTCAACCTTACAAACCGTAATGTTCGCCTAACGCTGCTTCCTTCCTTCCACCAGCCAGGACTCCACTGTCCGACTTTTAAAGAAGTTCCATGATCAATAGCTTCCTTATCACTGCATCCCCTGAGTCCGCGGATACAGGATTCCCTTCTCGACAGGTGTCCGTCCACACGTTTTGACTTAACCACCCCCCACCAGTTTTGTTAAGGGCCAATACCATTTAGCGAGCAGGACTTGTAGTTTTTCGATGGATTTCGGAGCGTAATCGGGTATAGATCTACTAAGACAGACGAAAGGATGTAGACAAAGGGCGAAGGTTTACCTTCAGATCTGTAGCTGTTAATACAGTCACCGACCCCGCTTTTGTTCCAATGCACAAGTTGTGGGGGGTTCTTTGTTGTTGATGATATTGTCTCGGCTTATCCAAACTTTCAGCCGCACTCAGAGTCACCGTCTCCGCTTTGGATTGTTTTTTTTTAAAAAAAATATTGGAAAACAAAAGCATCGAATTCCGACTTGTCTGTCCCCCTGGTTCTAACAAGGAAGATAAATATTTGCATCGCTTTCGGCTGTGCTCTGCTACGACGGCAATAAAGGGAAAGATAAATGGGTGACTGTGATGGAAGCGGGGTGAATCAGCAAATGCCTACGTCTTGTTTGCTTTCCGAGAGAGATTGTGAGAAAGAGATGGGCGAGAGACAGAGAAAGACAAGGGTGGGAGGGAGAGGAGAGAGAGAGAGAGAGAGGAGAGAGAGAGAGAGAGAGAGGAGAGAGGGAGAGAGAGAGAGAGAGAGATGAGAGAGAGAGAGATGACGTCAGTACAGAGAGAGATGGATTAGAGAGAGAGAGAGGAGAGAGAGAGAGAGAGAGGTGGAAGAAGGAGAAAGAGAAGGGTGGGCGAGAAATGGGAGGGAGAGGTGAGATGAGAAGAGAAAGAGACGTGGAAGGAGGATAAAGAGAAGAGGGTGGGAGAGAGAGGTGAGAGGAGAAAATAAAGGGGTGAGTAAGAGAGATGGGGGGAGAGAGAGATGAGGGAGAGCGAGGTGGGAAAAAGTAGAAAGAGAGTGGCGAGAGAGATAGTGGTGGGAGAGAGAGAGATGGAGAGAGAGAGAGAGAGATGGGGAGAGAGAGGTGAGAGAAGGAGTAAAATAAGGGTGGGAGCGAGATGGGTTTGGGGGGCAGAGAGATGGAGAGATGAAAATCGGCTATTTATTTTAAAGTTCTGGACAACAGCATCAAGTTTCTCCGGCGAGCGGAATGGTCTGTGCTCGGCTGTCCAGTTACGTTGCTTCTCGTCTTCTCCTGAGGACTCGATCAGCGACGTCGCTCGCTGAGACAGGGGCTGGATGGAGATGCTGGGGGGGGGGAGATCTGCGATCGCGAAAACAAAAGTGGAATCGATTATCTCCATACGAGACGCTCACACACGCAAAGCGCGCGCCAACGCTCGCCTTTTTCCTAATTAAAAATGTCCATCCCGGACTGCGGGCCGACGTCTGATTGGGCGAGCCGAGCTGTAGGCGGACTCCGGCGAGAGGGCGCTGTTTCTTTTTAAAATCCCGGCCATGTGGGGGTGATACCCAGACGTGTGGTTAACGCGGATTTATTGCTGTTTCTCGTCGCGGCGCCGATCAGTTCTGTTGTTCGCGAGCGAGGAGACCGTCGCAGGACCAGGTGAGGCCAGGAGAGGACAGCGAGAACTGCCACCGAAAGGTAAGACGTCGGGGCCGCCCGGCCCCCCCTCAACCACCCACCACCCCAACCTGATCGGAGGGGACCTTTCCGCATCACCCATCAAACCTTCCACTCCTTCCTTCCTCTCTCCCCAACCAACCCCCAGCTGTCGCGGTATCTAGCCCGCCTCGGGATCTGGAGGGAGCGTAAGAAAAAGCCCGGTCTCCATGGATGGGAAGACGTTGATTTCAGTCGGATCGAGCCGCCGGAGAGATGGAGGAAGGGGCGATGCAACAACTGGGCACCTGCGGAACTCTGACTCTCTTCCTCCGGTTCCTTTTTTTCCCGTAACAGCGCGTGGCCCAACCACAATTAATGCCCTGTCTTGGGGGTGGGTTGGTAGTGGACAGATTTTCCGTGTATCTACCTCCCTGGTCGAAGGGATTAATTAATGTGAATGTTACCTTAGGTGTTTTTTTAAAGGGGTCCCCGGTAGATCGGCCAATCTGTGCTTCTGGAATTGCGCGGCGGGAGGAAAGAAGAAAGACAGGTATTTTAACTGTGCTACTTCACTGGTTCCATCGGTTCTAATTATTAAATAAGATGAGAAAAGAAGAAGATACAAAATAATTTTGCTCGACGTCATAATTCTTATTCATATTTCCTCCACCCCTCCATGCCCGACCGGCTCCACGAGAGTTCTCTGGCTTTAGTTGCCAATATGGTTCGTTTTGCAGCTCTGTTAAATGTTGGGCGAAATCACTGGCAAAATCCATTTTTTTTTTCTTTTATCAACACTTTTTAGCCTGATGATTATGTATAAGCCCTGGTGTCTTTCTGCCTCCTCTTTAGCCCTATACTGTACTATCCAGGTACATTTCTCAGCCGTGAGCACCCTGTATAATCCTGCCTCCTGGTAACCGCTGTACGTTCTCAGCCGTGACATTTTCCTAACTCCTGGTAACCGCTGTACTGTACTATCCAAGTACAGTTCTCAGCCGTGAGCACCCTGCATAAGCCGTGACGTTTTCCTGCCTTCTGGTAACCGCTGTACTGTACTATCCAAGTACAGTTCTCAGCCGTGAGCACCCTGCATAAGCCGTGACGTTTTCCTGCCTCCTGGTAACCGCTGTACTGTACTATCCAAGTACAGTTCTCAGCCGTGAGCACCCTGTATAAGCCGTGACATTTTCCTAACTCCTGGTAACCGCTGTACTGTACTATCCAAGTACAGTTCTCAGCCGTGAGCACCCTGTATAAGCCGTGACGTTTTCCTGCCTTCTGGTAACCACTGTACTGTACTATCCAAGTACAGTTCTCAGCCGTGAGCACCCTGTATAAGCCGTGACGTTTTCCTGCCTTCTGGTAACCGCTGTACTGTACTATCCAAGTACAGTTCTCAGCCGTGAGCACCCTGCATAAGCCGTGACGTTTTCCTGCCTTCTGGTAACCGCTGTACTGTACTATCCAAGTACAGTTCTCAGCCGTGAGCACCCTGTATAAGCCGTGACGTTTTCCTAACTCCTGGTAACCGCTGTACTGTACTATCCAAGTACAGTTCTCAGCCGTGAGCACCCTGTATAAGCCGTGACGTTTTCCTGCCTTCTGGTAACCGCTGTACTGTACTATCCAAGTACAGTTCTCAGCCGTGAGCACCCTGTATAAGCCGTGACGTTTTCCTGCCTTCTGGTAACCGCTGTACTGTACTATCCAAGTACAGTTCTCAGCCGTGAGCACCCTGCATAAGCCGTGACGTTTTCCTAACTCCTGGTAACCGCTGTACTGTACTATCCAAGTACAGTTCTCAGCCGTGAGCACCCTGTATAAGCCGTGACGTTTTCCTGCCTTCTGGTAACCGCTGTACTGTACTATCCAAGTACAGTTCTCAGCCGTGAGCACCCTGCATAAGCCGTGACGTTTTCCTGCTTCTGGTAACCGCTGTACTGTACTATCCAAGTACAGTTCTCAGCCGTGAGCACCCTGTATAAGCCGTGACGTTTTCCTAACTCCTGGTAACCGCTGTACTGTACTATCCAAGTACAGTTCTCAGCCGTGAGCACCCTGTATAAGCCGTGACATTTTCCTGCCTTCTGGTAACCGCTGTACTGTACTATCCAAGTACAGTTCTCAGCCGTGAGCACCCTGCATAAGCCGTGACGTTTTCCTGCCTTCTGGTAACCACTGTACTGTACTATCCAAGTACAGTTCTCAGCCGTGAGCACCCTGTATAAGCCGTGACGTTTTCCTGCCTCCTGGTAACCGCTGTACTGTACTATCCAAGTACAGTTCTCAGCCGTGACGTTTTCCTAACTCCTGGTAACCAGTCTGCTGTACTGTCTAACATGAACACATTTGTAGCAGTCGTTGACTCTATTTCATGACCGCTTTGTCTAAATGCGCACTGTAACATGTAAAAGCAGGTGGGATTATCAAAAGCTGTCCTGTAACCGAGAACAATGCAGCTCAGTAGGAGAAAGTAAACATAACTGAAAGTCCACAAAATTCTGTTTGTATTGTAATTCGTGATAAGACAAGAATATACTTTTTTCCTCCTAGGATGATGATGATGATGATGATGATGATGATTATATTATTATTATTATTATTATTATTATTATTATTATTATTATTATTATTATTATTATTATTAAACTAAAGCTAATAAAACGGACTGCGAACAAATGAAAAATTTTAATATATTACTAAAATTTTTTTATAATTTGTACAACTAAAAATTTAATGAATTATTTTACAAAGATCGGTTAACAATTTAAGAAGTTGAGTACAAAAATGAGTAAATAGGTATTTCCATAGCAATAGAAGCCTCTGGTCTTATTGAGAAACGGACGGCAACGTTACGTAGCAGGAAGGAGAGACACAGAGAGATGGAGAGAGAGATGGAGATGGAGAGAGAGGACGATTGATGGAGACTAGGGAACAAAGAGAAAGTGAGATCGTTAATCAAATTAAGTAACAACAGAACCAAATACATTTTGTTAATTTTATTGGAGTGTAACAAAGCACAAAGCATTTTTTTCTCAATATTTTTTAAATTAATATTTTAGTGAAACTTGTATAATTAAGCCTTGAACAGACATATTTAATGAGTTTATTTCCACACATTTGTATTTAGACGACATCTGACTGTTTTGCTTGTAATTAATCAAAGATGAAATAAGAAAAGACACCTTTTATTATTTCTTTTTCCTTTTTTTCCGTTCGTGTAGTGATGCAAATAAAATCTTATTCATTTTTTTATAGTATTTATTATTGATTTGATATCTTCAGTATTCGATATATGCTGGAAATAACCGCAAAAGAAACAGTACATTGATAAGATCTAATATTAAAACTGATGTACCAGCTTATTCCGTAAATAACGTAGTCAAATATTTATCAATAAATATTATTATATTCTGTATAAAGTTGGTTTTTTTTACAGTAAATGTCGGTAAATACTATGCAAACTCCGTCTTGTAGCAGCAGGAACTATTTTTCAGTGCGGTTGACTGACGCTATTAATACGACGTCCGGTAAGATAGCTTACCCAGCCGCGGTCTTCCTACTCGAAAAGGAATAGCTTCAAGCATGAACCGCCACTGCGGATGATATTCCAATATTCTTGATGAATAAAAGAGTTTAAGAAGATACATAGATATATAACAAATTTTGTTCGGCTCCGGGACTGTCAGCTGAAAAATTAGTTTTCGAGCTCATCACCTGAGGATCTCCATTCTGTCAATCGATACAGATAACCCTAAACTACGCGCCCATTTTGCCTCCATCGCTATCTGAAACCCAATTCTTCATACGTTTCCGGTCCGGTAAAAAAAAATAAAATAAAGAAGAAAACGAGAAGAGAAGGCGGTGCTTTATTATGGTTTCGATCAAATCCGGAAATAGTATCCATTTTCTGCGGACTCGGTCTCCGGAAGTCTCATCCATTTTTGCGAAATTTTACGAATTTGCGAGACCTTCCCGTCGTTAGCATCTTACGCTGATGGCTGTGTGATGCAGTTTCTATGCATTAAAACAAAAGAATTCGAATAATTTGTATAAGACGACAATTATGCTTCTCGCTTAGTTTTCCATAAATGGATTCGAAACGCATCCTGATGTTGAAAAGTCTCCGTGTCACTCTGCCAGCGAGGAGGCATTGGGAAGCGTCTTCAAAACGTTCTCAGTTCTCCTCCTGCTGACTTCCATACGGTTTAATATAAGGAACTCGCCCAAACAAACCGATACGTGTGAGTACTGGCAGGATAACAACAGCAACAACGAGGTTAAGGTTGTTGTTGCTGTTTTAGTTAAGATTTTTTTACTAAGATTTAAAATCGGGAGGAACCGATGTCGGCTATTTCGAGAGAACATTCTAAACTCCTAATTGGGTACGCGTTTGTAATTTCCGTGTTCCACACACTTCTGTCTCGTGACCTGACGTCAGATGCACGCATGCGCTGTCGGACCGTGTTATCCACGTGTTTCCGGCGTTATGTTTCAGGCCCGGGGAATCGAAGACATCTAATGGTTTTTGGTCACTCGTAATAAGTTTGGTAAAATGTAGCACCCCCCCTAAACTCCCCTATTCCAAGATCTTCGTTCTCAGTAACGTGAGCGTTTGGGGGGGACTTCATTTTTCGGATAAATTATTCAGCCAAGCGATAGGAATTCTTATAAGAGAGTCTCTTTTTCGTTATTATTGGTTGCTAGGGTAACAGGCGCAATGCGATGTTGGTTCGTCGCCGAGGCAACCAAAAAAAAAAAAAAAAAAAAAACAGAGAAGAAAATACTTCGTTGAAATTTTTAAAAAAAATTAATAGGTAAACTGTATTTCTTCAGGTATACGGTAAAACGTTCGTTAGCAACTTAAAAAGACTTTTTTCTTACCGATGCTGATCAGCGCCATCTGGCGCTGAGGAAGAAAATACAAATTTTAACTTTAGCGCGTGAAAAAAAGAGAGTAAGTAAACAAATATTTTTACACGGATATTATCTCGGTATGGAAAAGCAAGAAGTTGATGAAAATTCCTCGCCGTTCTATCCTATTATCAGAGTAGGGAAAATGGCGGATCTCTGGAATTTTTAACGCTAAGAATTTATATCTTTTGAAAGAATTAATTACGTTCTCGGTGCGGGGCGGGGCGACTGATCGGATTTTGAAACATCGATCGCCTATATATATATACGATCTCTCTTTGCCTGTACAGCGCCGGAATAAATAAACGATATTAGGAAATTCGATTGCACCGTTTTGGATTTATAAATGTCGAGTAAATGCCGTATAAATCTGCTCGAAAATTCTAGTGGAGTCTGTTTTCTGCCAGTGTAACGATTCTTTTT
This sequence comes from Nautilus pompilius, assembly GCA_018389105.1. Classification (NCBI taxonomy): domain Eukaryota; kingdom Metazoa; phylum Mollusca; class Cephalopoda; order Nautilida; family Nautilidae; genus Nautilus; species Nautilus pompilius. Next base: position 225,140 of record JACATO010001859.1, on the reverse strand, counting down.
TGTTATCTTTCTTATCTAATATTATATCGGTAACCAGGTGCTTATTTCTCCAGCCATTCGAAAATGATGCAAGGATAACTTTCTGTCCAATGTATATTGCATCTTGGTGTCACAACCGATGGGTTTCCGTAAACCTGTTCTTTACTCGGTGCCTGAAAACGGAAGTATCCATTTGGCATTTACTTACTTACTTTCATTTTTATTGTCTTGCAAACAGTAGGCAAACGTTGACTCCAAGGTTGTTTTAGAGATAATGGGTGGTTTGTTTTTTTAATGTAAAAGCAGATACAGATAGTCCACCGCATGTTTATCTGCCGCGATATAAAGAGTCAAGCAGTAAAACCGAAAGTAGAGTTTATAAGGAATCTAGTTCTAAAACGTTAAAGTAAAATAATGGCGATTGCGAAATATGGCGTGGACTAATATCTTGAAATGATAGCAAAACGTATTGCGATGAAATAAAAACGATTTAGTTCTAGTTCTTGTTGGCTTAAGTTTTAAGTTGTAACTTGCGTACTTGTTAGCTTACGGACTTCTGGTTTATTTTATTAGTTTATCTGTTTTCTTCCAGGATATCCTTATAGAAAAGCATCGCTCAGCAACATAACATTACTCAGCGGTCTTTCTTGCTATTTACTTATCTCGCTGTACCGCCATCGTAAATTCCAAGAGAGGCTGGTCTAATAGAGCAAGTAAAGTGGGCTTGTCTGTCTGTGAGTTTCTGTTATTACTTTTTAAGTTGAAATCCTTGGTAACCCTGTAGAATATCCTCGGATGCAGACGAAACTATATTCACCTACAAGCTTTCCAGCATTGGTCTGTAGCAGAGAATCTCTGGTATCTTGATCTCGAGGCCAACAGACAAGCCATCCATTTTCCACTCATCGCCAAATTTTAAGTTCAGTTATCTTCCACCAGCGAGTTCCATTCGGATCGGTTAATGTCCATCGGACTCTACGCTGGACGCGCCCTCCCATAATAATTTAAATTAGACCTCTCTCTCTCTCTCTCTCTCTCTCTCTCTCTCTCTCTCTCTCTCATCTCTCTCTCTCTCCTCTCTCCTCTCTCTCTCTCTCTCTCTCTCTCTCTCTCTCTACTGACATCACCTATTCTTTCTCTCTCTCTGTCTCATCATCATCTCTCTCTCTCACTGTACTGACATCACCTATTCTTTCTCTCTCTGTGTCTCATCATCATCATCTCTTCACTCTCTGTGTACTGACATCACCTATTCTTTCTCTCTCTCTGTCTCATCATTCATCTCTCTCTCTCTCTCTCTCTGTCTCATCATCATCTCTCTCTCTCACTGTACTGACGTCCAATATTCTTTCTCTGTCTCTATCCATCATCTCTATTTCTCTCTCTCTCTATCATCTCTCTTTACTGAAATCACCTAGTCTTTTCTCTCTCTCTCTCATCATATCTCTCACTGTACTCACGTCACCTATTCTTTCTCTCTCTCTCATCCATCTCTCTCTCTCTTCCTCATCATCATCTCTCTCTGTACTGACGTCACCTATTCTCTCTCTCTCTCTCTCCTCTCTCTCTCTCTCTCTCTATCCACGGATATGACGTCATTGTTAGCCTATGGCGCCGACGTTCAAGCGCTCCATGCTCAAATGGCCGCGTCGTCCGGACTGCAAAGCGAATCGAACCCGATCATCTCCGCCCACTCTGTTTCCGTAAAATCTCGAGATGTCGGCCAGATGTATTCCCACCCTGGGAATTTTCGTCCATTATATCCCATTTCGGCTGGACCCAACACTCTTTGGTAACCCGTTGGGTGATTCTCCATCTCTCTCTTTCTTTTCAGGCAGCATGATGTCCGCTTACAGTCCAGCCAGAGCGGTCCCCTTTGCCGCCGTACTGGCCGTCTTCACGATGTTAGCAAGTAAGTGCATCCTTCCTTCCCGCTCGTCTTCAGCCAGATAAGTTTCCATTTCCAGGTCTCCAACGAACCAAAGCTCTTTATTTTACGCCATTGGCACCAGACTTACTGTTGGATTTAGTTAGGGTTCAGAGGCTAATCGTAATGTCAGAATTGGAATTATAGCCGAGCATTATTTGGTTCCATGGGCGTCGAAGACCACACCAAATTTGTGCGGTTTTTACGAGGGTCGGGTTTCATTCTGGTGACCTTGTCTCCTCCTCCTGCGTATTTAATGCATTTTAACCCTTGTAAAGCCTTGAGTGATCGGCGTAATAGCAATGTCGATACCGCGGTCTATATCAGCATACCGAGTTTACTGTCACTCTTCGTCCTAAACCCTTTAGTAACCACAGTTCCAAACCACTAGTCTCAGCCCGCGCTCCGGGAACCGAGCACCGATCTAAAAGTTGTCGTTCTTGGATGTGACGTCATCGCGACGTTGCTGAAAAGGAAAAGGAAAATGGCTGGGGGGGGGAGAGGAAAAATGCGAAAATAACATCGTCGTCCTTAAGAGAGTCGGGGAGGGATTACCTCGCTGTTTGTGCGCTCTCATTTCGTATGAAGGCGCAGAACGATTAGAGGAGCTCTTCAGACGGCCAGGGAGAGACAAAGAAGGAATCACGCGGAAAACGGTTTCCGATTATAATCCCGGCTCACTCAGACGTGCGCCGTTCGGTATTTCCTCAGCTGTTGTTTCACATCGCTTTAAATTAATAATAATAATAATAATAATAATAATAATAATAATAATAATAATAATAATAATAATAATAATAAATTTAAAAGTTTTGAAAGGCATGGAACGGTAATCTTCTTATAGCGTTCGGGGGTAAATTATAGCAGGGAAGAGCACGTGAGCCGCCATACTTCTTTATCAAAAAAAGGGAAAAATAACTTATGGTTGTCGTTACAATTGCCAAATTTTTTATTATTATATTATTATTATTATTATTATTATTATTATTATTATTATTATTTATTATTATTATTATTATTATTATTATTTTAAAACCCCTTTTTTTCAATTTCGTGCCTTAGACGAGAGTCTCGCCATTTCCGTTTGCGAAGACGTCACGTCCTGTACGGATTTGTTTAAGACAGTCACCAAAACCAATAAATCGATTTTATATGGTTTTTACCTGATTCTGAAACTAAAAGGAAGTCAATGCCAGGCAAATAACATCTAAAAATGAACTCTTGGATCTTTATGGCTGGCATTGAAGGGGAGGTAAAGACGGTGTCAACCCCTTTATGGCTAGCATTGAAGGGAGGTAAAGACGGTGTCAGCCTCTTTATGGCTGGCATTGAAGGGGAGGTAAAGACGGTGTCAACCCCTTTATGGCTGGCATTGAAGGGGAGGTAAAGACGGTGTCAACCCCTTTATAGCTGGCATTGAAGAGGAGGTAAAGACGGTGTCAACCCCTTTATGGCTGGCATTGAAGGGACGTAAAGACGGTATAAGCCTCTTTATGGCTGGCATTGAAGGGACGTAAAGACGGTGTCAGCCTCTTTATGGCTGGCATTGAAGGGACGTAAAGACGGTGTCAACCCCTTTATGGCTGGCATTGAAGGGGAGGTAAAGACGGTGTCAGCCTCTTTATGGCTGGCATTGAAGGGGAGGTAAAGACGGTGTCAACCCCTTTATGGCTGGCATTGAAGGGACGTAAAGACGGTATAAGCCTCTTTATGGCTGGCATTGAAGGGACGTAAAGACGGTGTCAGCCTCTTTATGGCTGGCATTGAAGGGACGTAAAGACGGTGTCAACCCCTTTATGGCTGGCATTGAAGGCGAGGTAAAGACGGTGTCAGCCTCTTTATGGCTGGCATTGAAGGGGAGGTAAAGACGGTGTCAACCCCTTTATGGCTGACATTGAAGGGACGTAAAGACGGTGTCAGCCTCTTTATGGCTGGCATTGAAGGGACGTAAAGACGGTGTCAGCCTCTTTGTGGCTGGCATTGAAGGGACGTAAAGACGGTGTCAACCCCTTTATGGCTAGCATTGAAGGGACGTAAAGACGGTGTCAGCCTCTTTATGGCTGGCATTGAAGGGACGTAAAGACGGTGTTAACCCCTTTATGGCTAGCGTTGAAGGGGAGGTAAAGATGGTGTTTCGTCCAGTAGAGATCCAAAGATAACATTTCTACAATATAAATAAAAATAAAATGTTACAATTTAGAAGACAAATAACGATTTTGGTAATTTTAACTGACCCTAATGTAAATGGTGATAAAATGTACTTATTAAATTAAAAGGGTCGTTTTATTCATTGGTCTTTAATCTTTTTATTTCAAATATATTTAGAAATAAACGGTAAGACAGCAGCAGCATCCGAATTCAAGTAAAAGCTTTCGTCATCTTAAATAGCCAAGAATGCGATGTTTTCACTCAAGTTCAGAATTAAACGGCTCTGGTTTGAATATTTTGATATCGTCGTGTTACTGATGTTGGCCGTCGTTCGAAAAGGTTGGTGTCTTTGATACGGAAAAGATGAAGTTTTGGCATCTCTGCCTCTCTATCAGTTTACAGCGTTTGATATTAGTAGCTCGTGACATCATATTCGCGGTTCTGTGGAGACAGGTAGGCACTTAACTTCAAAAGCCCATATGCCGTAAGGTTGCTAAATGAGTACTGGCACTCTTGAAGCTGATTACGGAGCGTCATTGGAGTGTCCTGATATCGACTCGAACCGTCTCGAGTAGTATCCTCTCGACCTTTCACCCTTCTATCCTCGGATAGTATCTTCTCCACCTTGCACCCCCTCTATCCGCGAGTAGTATCCCTTCGACCTTGCACCCCTCTATCCGCGGAACATCCTGCGAAAGAATCCGCGGTGAGGAAGTAAACCCCGCAATTATCGTTTCCACGCACCTGCGGAAAGAGGCTGTAAGAGGGGGAAAGTCTGCTGCTGTCTCGAAATGACTGGTGCTAATAAGTGCTTAAAATGTTTTGAAAAATAAATGAATGTGTAGATTCCGTCGTTAGTGGCAGTTAATAATTATTTTCAATTTGTCTCCCGCTTTGTCGTATTTTCTTTAAAGAAATTCTCTGCTAAATAAAAGATTTTAATTGAAAAATATTCAGACATCACTCCGAAAATAAACTTGTATTTCATGTGTATATGCGGAACAGTCATGTTTATGCATCTGTATTTATACGATCTGGTAAATTTATTTATTTGTGAACTAAGGGATATCTCAATGCTGAGACGGTCCACGATTATGGTCACCAGAACGGATACTTTCACTTTACTGTCAAATCAAATGATCTCTACTATCTTTTATTATGACTTTTCGCGGATAAGTTAAGCAGACTGGATATAACGACATCAATAACTGATGGTGATTACCTTTTCCTTCGTTAAGTACCCTTATGCTGCTCGTTTGTTGTTTCTCTACCGGTATTTCCTTCTAAATGATGCTAAGATGGAATCTGATCCGAAAACGAACACAAAATCTGGTGTAAGAAAAAAGCGAGTTATCGATAGCGATTCCGACTTTATTTCCACCAACAAAAGGAGAGAGAAAGAAATCAATTTATCTGGCGACGGGATCGCAAAAGACGCCACAACTAATTGAATTCGTTAGATACGATAGACATTGTTTAACGATGTAGAATTTCTTCAGTTAGTTTAATAAGTTTCTCCGCGGCTGCGGCGCAATCCATGTAAACCATCTTTCGAAATGATGCAACATCGGTCCTCTCACCCCCGTGGGGGGCCGCCTAAAGAGGATGTAGCATCGATTGGTCCATCATCAAAGCATGGGATCATTTCTCACGTATTATCTTAAAGAACTGTCACCAGATTTGGGATCAGAGCGGTAGCTTTCGACCCGGTATCAAACATCAAACATGCTTTGAAACACCGTGACGACGGAGCCGACCTCCGAAAGCAGCTCTCGCTGATTGCCAGTCTTACCTCTCAAATTAAATCCGGATCTTAGCGCGGACCGAATTACCTGTCGTATACGGAAATCTTTCCAGATGCTTTTTTCGGGGGAGGGGGAGAGATGATCCCACGGAAGCGATGACGCCTACATAATAATGAACCGAACTGTACCGACATCTTTAAATTTAGACTCGACCCGACAACATGAATAAGCGTCGCCCTCAAATCGGTTATTGACAATTCTTTGGGTGATTTTTTTTTTTTTTGTTTTTTTAAAATCGCCCCTAAATTCTAGTTACTGTGGCTTAATTTTGTAGAAAAACCCCTTTCTTGAAAGTATTGTAGAGCCCAATCACGATTTCTAGTTAACCACTGTACCTTCCCGGGATAAGGAAGAAAGCGTTAACGATGGACAATGGGAGGTGTTTCAAAAATTCGCGAATGGAAACCCAGATGATGGGTAGCCTAGGAAAATCGTTCGCCATCCACCGACCCTTTAGTTAATAAAATGATATCTTTCTGCATTTAACTTTAAAAATGAAATGATCTGGTGCTAATATTAAAAAAAAAAAACAGAACAAGGAATTAATTCTTCAAAACCCAGATGCCTTTCGGTGCAGGATCACCCATGTTAACTTGTTTTGCTTTATGTTCTAATTACCAGTGCGGGTATATCGCGGAGAGATGTCGATAGGTGACGTCACAAGCAGATGAATGCGACATGGCCAGGTTTCGTTCATAAGCTGATGTAAACCGCTCATCAACACAGAATACAGCGAAACCCACGTTCTTCGATAGTGAGATTTGATTGCTCTATTCCAGTAGTCACGTGATTGGAATTAACCCAGTGTTACTTTTATTTGATGGATTAAGGTAGCTCAAATCGAAAATCTACAACAACAACAAAAAAAACATTTTAGCTTTTCTTTGTCTATTATCCGACGGCCTAGAATCCGAAGCATATGAAAGAGAAGTCTGAAACTTCTTCGGGGGTGGCACGCTCGATGAAGCGTCGTTAGGTCCCTAACTCTAAACTGAAGTTAAACCCTCTTTTGCGACTTACACAGCAATTGCCGCGATTAGGCAGCCGTTCATACACCCGGGAATGATTACAACGGCGCTGTCCAAATTTATCGCACTCTCCAATTCTGTTCTTAAGTTCGGATATCAGGTGGTTCATTTCGCTTAAGTAAAAGATTTTTGGCTACAATAAAGCCCCTGTACCAACTATTCTTACGCAAGCATAGCTGTCCTGTTAACAAAATGCGACAGATATGTACGGTTGTCGGCCCTGCGTCATAGTTGTGCATAGATCTGTACGGTTGTCAGCCTTGCGTCATAGTTGTGCATAGATCTGTACGGTTGTCATCCCTGCGTCATAGTTGTGCATAGATCTGTACGATTGTCAGCCCTGCGTCATAGTTGTGCATAAATCTGTATGGTTGTCAGCCCTGCGTCATAGTTGTGCATAGATCTGTAAGGTTGTCACTTGTGCATTAGGTGAGCCGTACGTCGTTCTGAGGGGCTCTCACCTAACTACTTTCCCACGCTCGCTTCAAGAGAGCTTGAAGGCACAGAGAGGCGCTTTCCAAAGTATTGGTATTCGAGTATCTAATAAACTATTCTCCGTAGTTACTTGACAATTTTCCGAATCAACGATAGTAGTGACATATTTTAAAACCGTCTGAACGTCGGTGCTCCTATAAAATAACTATAATAAACGTGGTTGTTTTGCTTGCATAGAGCTCGCGATTCGTTTCGCTAAATTCTCTTTCTAACACATCCCGTGTTTAGTGGGCGCTATTTGCCCTGCTATAGAGGCAGCGAGCTGTTCGATACTTATTTCAGTATTTCCCTGTTTGCTTTTCAGCTCTACCAACAACGGGGTCGCTTCCGTCGAGCACTGGGGACTTGATACACGACTTCATGAGTAAAAGAAACTGTAAGTATCCGACGTCTCCCTCCTGTGACGTATTTACAGGTAACAGTCAAAGCCTCTCGTTTCCGGGGGGGGCGGATTTTGCCCGCCGAGTGTTGAAGAGGTGTAGTATCGGGCGTCAGCAGAATATGGGGCAACTCTGCTGAAAGATGGGAGAAGTAGCGGCCAGAGGGCATGGATGTCGGATGGTTCAGTGCGGGCTGTTCCTCTACTGACGTGACGACACCCTTTGAGCCCAACGCCACCGGGTCACGGGTCACGCTACTGACGTGACGACACCGTTTGAGCCCAACGCCACCGGGTCACGGGTCACGCTACTGACGTGACGACACCGTTTGAGCCCAACGCCACCGGGTCACGGGTCACGCTACTGACGTGACGACACCCTTTGAGCCCAACGCCACCGGGTCACGGGTCACGCTACTGACGTGACGACACCCTTTGAGCCCAACGCCACCGGGTCACGGGTCACGGGTGACGCCGAACTGTGAGAGGGCCTCCTGGTTCTGCTGGTGCTGAGATAGCCTCCATCCTTTCGGAACTTGTCGGAAGAGCTCGGTCTGTTGGCAGGGTTAATAGAACGAGTAAGAAAACCGGAAACTTTTTCTTTTTTTTTCTCCCCCTCCCCCTAAGAGAAAATGGCGGATTGGCAAAAATAACCTGCCGCTAGGGGGAGGGTGGGAGGGAGAACGGGGCTTGGCGAAGCTTCAGAAGAAGCTGAAGCAGGGAGGCGGGAGTACATCAAGAGGAAATCGGACAGATCGGTCGAAAGATATTTTTCGGTACAATAGGTTTCAAAATCTCGCAAAACCCAGCTAAAAAATGCGACTTTCTTCCATTCAAAGACAAAAGAGAATTAAATTGAGTAAGAAACACCAAAAACTGGCAGAAGATGGGAGACACGTGATACTTACAGATGAAAGTTCACTTTTTTCCCTCCCATCCCCCCATGGGTGGGCTTTATCCGGTACAATAACGGTTCTTTGGGGTTCAGAAGGAAAATCGGGTGAAAGAGGGTTAATTTAAAGTGGATTTTAGCAACCTAGAAGCTGTCTAGAAACTGTCCAGCCCTGGATCCGGCAATGGCGATTATAGACGATATTGCAGGAAGTAGGAACTGTTACTTTACTCTTTTGAACGCATATATATTTTAGTGCCTATTCACAAACTCCCTCCGAGTGGCAGCTGTTTTCTGTTGTTGTTTTTTTCGATTTCCTGTCTGACTGCGGGGTTTTTTTGCTTTCTTTCTAGCATGGTGGAGCAAGAAGTCGGGGCCTTCGGTTGTGGATCCCTTCGACGGTAGGTGTGAACCCGTTATCGTAGTTGCTTCTTGTCCCACCTACGTAAACCGACTCTCTCCCCCCCAAACGGGATCTAGGAGATATCCTTCCGCCCGCCCGTATTTCGCCGGGGAGGGGGGGTGGAAATATCTAATATCCTCGTCTAATGGCGGGCACCGGATTCGCCGCGAAGATAACCCATCTCCTCGTGGGCGGTTCCCGATTTATCGACGGCCACCCCAGCCTTGGGGGGAGGGGGGAAACGGCACGATGCCCACGTCTGAGTCGAGGGATCGATATCCACTTTACAGAGTGCATCTGGCTGCAATGTTTAAAGTGGGGGAACGAGTTCAGTCGTGAACAGGTCGCCCGTTCGGCTAAATGTTTGCCTACCGTTCACATCTCGAGCTGTTGGAGAGACTGAACCGAACGGTTCCGCACGTAGGTTGAATGCTGAGTATTTATTCGGCTTCTATCGTTCTATTTTACAGATGAAAACGACGCGGAAAACGACAAGTCGTGCGGGAAGATGCAGTCTTTGTTCAGTGAGTATAGCTATCTGTAAACCCGCCCTAATTAAACGAACGGTTCTGATTTTGTTGACTCGCCGGATAACCCAAGCAGTCGGTGCTTCATCGCGCGCTAGCTGTGACGTGTATGTTATAGCATCGCGCCAGCTGTGACGTGTATGTTAGCATCGCGCTAGCTGTGACGTGTACGCGCTTATAGCGCTAGCGCCGCGCGCGTGTATGTTATAGCATCGCGCTAGCTGTGACGTGTATGTTATAGCATCGCGCTAGCTGTGACGTGTATGTTATAGCATCGCGCTAGCTGTGACGTGTATGTTTATAGCATCGGCCGCTTGTGACGTGTTGTTATAGCATCGCGCCAGCTGTGACGTGTATGTTATAGCATCGCGCTAGCTGTGACGTGTATGTTATAGCATCGCGCTAGCTGTGACGTGTATGTTAGCATCGCGCTAGCTGTGACGTGTATGTTAGCATCGCGCTAGCTGTGACGTGTATGTTATAGGATCGCACCAGCTGTGACGTGTATGTTGGCATCGCGCTAGCTGTGACGTGTATGTTATAGCATCGCGCTAGCTGTGACGTGTATGTTATAGCATCGCGCTAGCTGTGACGTGTATGTTATAGCATCGCGCTAGCTGTGACGTGTATGTTAGCATCGCGCCAGCTGTGACGTGTATGTTATAGCATCGCGCTAGCTGTGACGTGTATGTTATAGCATCGCGCTAGCTGTGACGTGTATGTTAGCATCGCGCCAGCTGTGACGTGTATGTTATAGCATCGCGCTAGCTGTGACATGTATGTTAGCATCGCGCCAGCTGTGACGTGTATGTTATAGCATCGCGCTAGCTGTGACGTGTATGCTAGCATCGCGCTAGCTGTGACATGTATGTTATAGCATCGCGCTAGCTGTGACGTGTATGCTAGCATCGCGCCAGCTGTGACGTGTATGTTATAGCATCGCGCTAGCTGTGACATGTATGTTAGCATCGTGCCAGCTGTGACGTGTATGTTAGCATCGCGTCAGGAAATGTACGCGGCACAGGGCTCTGCCGGAACTCCTTTCACGAGGTGCTTTTTTTTTTTTTAAATATTAAATCCCTCTTTTATTTTTTATCGTCGAATCCATAATCGCGGTCCGGTATTTGGTTAATCACTATCACTAATCTTAGACTAATTAAGCGTTTTTAAGTTGCGGCATCGCGACCCGGAAGGGAACGGGTCAATAAATCGGATGGTTGTGAAGGTTTTCCATGAACGTTATAGAAGGGGAGGAGAATTCCCTGATGATATATTAGAGCTATGAGGAAAACTGCTGACGGAAGTACAGTGTAAAACAAGGTCACGGGACACCACCTGGCGGCAGGTGAAACAAGTTCTGCAGTTGTTTCCGGTTCACTGTCAGACCGCAGACCATCCGAAACCTTCGGAGAAGATGGCGACCTCTAGATCTTCGTCGATTTAATTGAACGACCACGATAGGTGGTTTTACACGCCGATTTTTCCCTTCCTCGTGAAGATACTTTCACGTGTATTCGTTTCGGTCAGCGAAGAAGATGAAGCACGAATGATGACCTCGGCGTCGAGAGATTCCTGCAGATGCTGAAGTCCTCCGCAGTCCCCAGTGTAGCGCTACGTGTCATCGCGGTCAGAACACATTTTAAAAAAAAAAAAAACACGAACAGTTATAAGCTTAAAATTTAAGAGAAATGAGCTATTATTCTAACAGTTTGCAATTCTCGCTCACAAAGGAAGAATTTTTGTGATATCATTATTGCATACGCCATGTGTTTATCATTCCGTTTCCGTAGACACACGCCCGGCTGCAGGTTTCGTAGATACAGCTTTGGATACTAATGGATAGGTCTTCTCTCTCTCTCTCTCTCTCTGTACTGATGGCATCTCTCCCTCCAACCTCTCTCTCTGTACTGACGCCATATCTCTCTTTCTCTATATACATATATATTGATGCCATCTCTCTCTGTACCTGACGTCATGTCTCTCTCTGTACTGATGTCACATCTCTCTCTCTCTGTCCCTCTCTCTCTCACCTCTTGTATATTTACCTAATGCTGATGATCATTCTCAGGTGACCAGCTTTGTATCTTGAAAAAGGAATACGACGCGTTTCCTGTCGGGGTCACTAGGAACTCACCCACAGAGGGGTGCGGACAGGGGTGTGTGGCACGGTAGACGTTAGGGTTATTGTTTGTGACTCCGTATTTGTTCAAATTGTCCGGATGTGGCCCTAGTTCCTTGAGTCCAGGTATTTGAGCTCTGCATCGGTAGCTCTCATCTTCTGATCTGAGTCTGTCGAGATAAATTTTTTAAAAAAGTGCCGTTTTAGTGGAGTTATGTCTGGTTCTCGGTTATCAAACCGTTGGGAGCAGGATTTAAAGTTGGGGATAAATACCGTTATTGTTATTTAAAGGGTTATGCAAAACGTTTAGCCCTACCTGTACTGTACCGCGATTTAGTTTTGGACCCGAACCGGCCCTTCCGGTAGAACTGGACCTGGAATCCTTGATAAGCAAAGAAGATTGATTGATTTTGGAAAGTATTTTGTCGGCTCGCAATTAATTTTGTCGGCCCTGTGCCTGTTTACTGCGATGATCGGGGCATCTTTTCGGTCCCGAGAGGATATCCATCTTGCCGCATCTTCTGCACCACTTACAAAAGCTCGGTCTCCAACCGAAGATCTCTACCATTTTTGTTGTTGTAGATTTCAGCAGGAATTCTGTCTTCTCCCGGTGCCTTTACCTGTCTTTATCTAATGCTTTGTCCTCTCGATTATGTCGGGGATGAGGCTAAGGTTTTCTTACACGGCTTTGCCTCGATTCGTCGGGAATGCTTCGCCGCTGTATCGGTCACGCTCGTGATTCAGATGCGGAAAACTACGCTAAGCCCAGCATTTTACCAAGATCTACACTGGTGCTTTGCAACGCTACTAATCGCGCTGTTGCCTACCCGGGTTATACAAAAGCTATCGGGCTCCACATGTCAATTGACCGCGTGGAATATTTGTAGCTAGGCGTCTGTGGAACACAATCTCGCCTCTGCCAAGATTTCGAGTCAAGTCTACCCCCCTTTTCTTGACATCTGCCAATAAATGTGAGCTTTACGTGATGCTTACTGGCCAACTATACACGGGCAAATTATTCAGCCGCATCATCTGAATATGACATATGGTACATCTGTTTGGATAGGTGATGTGTTTTTTCTTCTTCCCTATTTGCTTCTCGCGAAAATATCCTAAAGAAAACAACAAACGATCAGACAATTTGTTGAGTGTTTTCCTTTGGCTTTCTCGTCTTTTTGTCTCTTTCTTCTCTAATTAACTTGTCACCTCGTCTGCCATTTTTACTTCACAGTCTTTATCCAACCCCATCCCCCCACCACCTTTCTTTCTCAGCGATCTTCCTATCGTTAATTCTTCTTTTTTTTTTTATCGTTTTTTCTCTCTCGTATCTTTCTCTTCCTCTTTTTTTTTTTTTGCATCGTTCCATCGGCCTTCGCGCTGGCGTCGTTTCGTCTTTCGTTGTCCGTACCATTCTGCTTTCTTTTTTCCCAGGGCGCTTTTCTCGGCCTTCTCTTTAATCTCTTTTAGGTTATAAACTATTTCTTTCGGTCGGGATCATTTATCTTCGTCTTCTTATTAGATTATTATTATTATTTTTCGGCTTCTTCTTCTTATTATTATTATTTTTCGTTCTTCTTCGTCGCTACTTCTTCTTCTTCTTCTTCTTCTTATTATTATTATTATGATTATGATTATTATGATTAGGATTATTATTATGAGTATTATATTCTTCTTCGCTTCTTCTTCTTATTTATTTATTATTGATTTTTTTTCTTCTCTTCTTCTTCTTAGTATTATTTTTCTTCTTCTCTTCGTCCTACTTCTTCTGTTCTTCTTCGTTCTTCTTATTATTATTATTATTTTTTTCTTCTTCTTCTTCTACTTCTTCTTCTTCTTCTTCTTCTTCTTCTTATATTATGATTGGAGTTCTTCGTTCGTCTTCTTCGACGCTTCTTCTTCTGCTTCTACTCTTCTTCTTCTTCTTATTCTATTATGTTTCTTCTTCTTCTACTCTTCTTCTTGTCTTCTTCTTCTTCTTCTTATTATTATTATGATATTAATTATTCTTTATATTATTATTATTATTTTTTTTTCTTCTTCTTCTTTCTTCTTCTTCTTCTTCTTCTTCTTCTTCTTCTCTTATTATTATTATTATTATTATATTTATTATTATTTTTTTTCTTCTTCTTCTTCTTCTTCTTCTTCTTCTTATTATTATTATGATTATTATTATTATTATTTATTATTATTATTATTATTATTATTATTATTATTTTTCTTCTTCTTCTTCTTCTACTTCTTCTTCTTCTTCTATTATTATTATTATTTTTTTCTTCTTCTTCTTCTTCTTCTTCTTCTTCTTATTATTATTATTATTATTATTATTATTATTCTATTATTATTATTATTATTAATCTTTTTAAGGATGCTACGTTCGGGAATGTGTGCCAGACTTGGTCGATTGTATTCGTGGCTCACGACCTCGAGAAGAATTCGAAGACTGCAAGCTCGAATACCGGATGTGCGGCTTGAAGTGTCTTTCAGCGACTTCCTCGTCCGTGTAACACTCTCACTCACACTCACCACTCACACAACACGCGCTGACGCTCTCTCTAAAGATACTACCAGCAACATCAACGAGAGCCGGAATATTTTTTTTTAGATTTCTCCTGATAACAATAATGGACATTAATTTCACAGCCAAACAACTACACAAATGACTATATAAATAAACTTCCTTAAAATCAAATAAAATTCTTTTTATTTATATTTCTTCTTCTTTATGTATCAGATTGTGAAATGGAAATTTCCGCGAAACACGTGATGTGGTTGCGACAGTGATAACCTCCCCTTTATTCTATGTCCAAATCTCATTAGCATCTTTTTCTCATTTTTTTATTCAGAAATTATTTTCTCAAACAAAATAATGATTTCTAATTTTGCTTTCAAATTTAAAAAAACAAACAAAAAAACAACAACAGCCTATACTTTTAAGTTGTTTCTACTTATTTATCTGTAAACTGATCATCCCTGCCCTCCTCTGGTTTAGCTTTTCTTCGCCTCGGCCAGCATTTGGCGTAAGCGTCACGTGTCTGCTCCAGATCGCTTACGTCAGCGTCACGTGTCGGCTTCAGACCGCTTACGTCAGCGTCACGGGTCGGCTTCAGATCCCTTACGTCAATGACGTCATCGCCACGTGTCTGCTCCAGATCGCTTACGTCATCGCCACGTGTCTGCTCCAGAACGTTTACGTCAGTGACGTCAGCGCCACTAAGGGCCGACGTCCGGCCCTACACTGAGTTCCCATCGCCGTCGTGCAGATACCCGTCCGCCAAAGGCTGTCAGCTACTGCACGAATTGCCTACCCTGTTTCCATGACAACCACTTAGTTGTGGCCTTTTAACGCTGTGTCGCTCATGTTTTTAGTATGTATATATACCAGGTATTTATTATGAAAGAAGATTGAATGATATGCGTAAACTTTGACCTGCAAGTTTCGTTCTATCAAATGAGACCTCAAGAGTTATCTCCCGTCTCTTCTGGTAAGTAATCGTAGTGAGCTATCACTTAAAGCAGTACAACACAAGGACATATAAATATGCATGTCTGTTAAAATAATTGAATATTTTTAAGGAGATGCGTTAACGTTATTTACATACATATTTACCGAGATTTTAAAAAGACCGTCGGGATTTGATTTTTAAGGAAATCGAATAAATGAACTCGTGCGTGAGCAGTGTGCCTCTATACGAATTACTAATGCATAAATTAAACAACTACCCTAGAAATATTCATGAAAAGGACACGCGGAAGTCGTGGATGATGGTAAAACGACTAGGACTGAAAAATCGGATATTTAAATATGTCCAAAAATCGCACATGAGCAGAAACTTCTGGTCGTCCCGGTTGGACTTCACTAGACCCTCTCGTGTCGCTGACTAATAATATTCCGTGACACTAAGCAACCATCGGACAGCAAAAAAAAACGATACATTTTCTTCTTCTTTGTTTTTTTTACAAAACGCCGTAAAAACTAAAGCGATCAATTCTTTCGACATTCGGCCGATCGCTCAAGCTACTGCTACGCCGACATCTACGAGGGGAGACAACTCTTGTTTTAAAAGGTACCAACACGATTGGCGGCTAGGAGGCGTTTCTTATCCCGCGTCACGTGAGGCTCGGCCACTCCAGACTTCAGCAAGGGAAACCCATACTCAGATCCTTAATTTTTTTACAGATATGGGAAAAAGAGCCCTCTCCCCCCCCCCCCCTCACTCGTCTGGTTGGCAAAGATGAGCAAGAACAAATCGTGTTCAGTAAGGTACGCCGGACTAGACCAACTTTTAGCAACCCAGCAACTGGACCGCAATCTTACTCGACATCAAATATGAAAGATGGCCGCCGTGGAAGGCAAACCCTGTGTAAAGACCGACTCTCTTTTCTGGTTTCTCCTTCTCGGTCGGTAAAGATGGACCCACGGGCGTAATTTTGTCCCGTGCTGCTCATGGCGTTTCTGGCGATCATTTGTTGTTTTTTTTTGCGCCTCTGGCATGAATGGCATCCATTTGGGATAACTGACACAGGGATGCCTGCTCGTCGCGATGCTTCTTGCATCGACTCCCAAGTTTGCGAGGATCCACACAAAAGCCTCATCAGACGCTTCACCTCACAATGGGAATCGATTTACCATTGTCTACGCCACCCACATTAATAAACGATGGCAGATCCTGCACCTCTCCACGCACAAATCTAAAACTACATTAATCCGTGTCAGCCAGCCCGTCCATCTTGCAATAAAGATCTCAGAATGGATTTCGTGTAAACTTGCTTTTATCTCAAGAAAGTTATTCGATTTACTGTAAGTCGAGAGTTATTTTTTTATACCTGGATTTAATTAGTCTTAAACCCAATAGCCAGATAATCCCAGAAGGCTGCTCTAAAAGAACCCATCTTTAATTCGTCGTTGACGACTTCCATGATATTCAGAATATCCATATATCTCCACTATATTTACATGGCACCAAACAGCGGAAAATAGTAAAATTAAAATAAATACCAAAAGACGGAAGAGTTTATGCCGACCACTGAAGATGAATTAAAGATGCACTGTCTAATGCATCTGAAGTCTTCTATAGTGAAGGAAAAAAAGGGTAGTGACGTCAGAGGCGCGTGCATTTCCCGCGGACGCTGTTTGGTAAACGACTTCTGACTTCTTTCAGAAGTAAACGCAGAATAACGCGAGCAGAAAAGGAATCTCTACAGAAAGGGCAGTGGAACTAAGGAACCGACTTTATTTCATCTTTAATGACAACAGAATCATCAGATTTTGATGCATAGTGATTACAAAGTTTAAGTATCTTCCGTATGTAAATATAAACATTAGATTTTATTCGTGAATCTTCAATGATAAAGTGAAAATAACTTTTCGCCCGGTATCATCATCGATATTCACATTAATATAATTTGTAATCAACATCTACAATATAAATCTTTATGACTATTAATCAAAATACTTATTAACATTCTTATTAGTTCCAATATTTATCAACATCCACATTAATCTGTCTTTATCAACACCCACATTAATATAAATAATTATGAACATTAACCTAAATCTCTAACAACATTCACATTAATATAAATCATTATTAACATGAGCATTAATCTGTCTTTATCAACATCCACATTAATATAAATCGTTATGAACATTAGCCTAAATCTCTAACAACATACAGATTAATTAAAATCGTTATTAATATGAGCATTAATCTGTCTTTATAAACATCCACATTAATATAAATAATCATGAACATTAACCTAAATCTCTAACAACATTCACATTAATATA
Source organism: Nautilus pompilius (assembly GCA_018389105.1). Lineage (NCBI taxonomy): Eukaryota > Metazoa > Mollusca > Cephalopoda > Nautilida > Nautilidae > Nautilus > Nautilus pompilius. The sequence continues at coordinate 207,650 of JACATO010001859.1, read as the reverse complement.
AATCAGTATTAACATGAGCATTAATCTGTCTTTATAAACAGCCAACATTAATATAAATCGGAGGAACATTAACCTAAATCTCGAACAACATTCACATAAGATAAATCATTATTAACATGAGCATTAATCTGTCGTTATAAACATCCACATTAATATAAATCGTTATGAACATGAACGAAATTCTAACACCACAGGCACATTAATATAAATCATTATTAACATGAGCATTAATCTGTCTTTATAAACAGCCACATTAATAGAAAATCGTTATGAACATAACCTAAATCTCTAACAAACATTCACATTATAATAAATCATTATTAACATGAGCATTAATCTGTCTTTATAAACATCCACATTAATATAAATCGTTATGAACATTAACCTAAATCTCTAACAACATTCACATTAATATAAATCATTATTAACATGAGCATTAATCTGTCTTTATAAACATCCACATTAATATAAATCGTTATGAACATTAGCCTAAATCTCTAACAACATTCACATTAATATAAATCATTATTAACATGAGCATTAATCTTTTTATCAACATCCACATTAATATAAATCGTTATGAACATTAATCTAAATCTCTAACAGCATACAGATTAATCAAAATCTTCATCAACATCCATATAAATAAAATTTTAATCTACATCCACATTTATCTAAATCTCTGTCTACATCCACAAAATAAATCGTTATGACCTGACCATTAATCCAACTCTTTATCAACAAGAATGAATACAAATATTAAACGGTTTAAATTTAAGAAATAAACTTAAAATTATTTTTAAAAGAAAACGGTCCGTTAAACTCTGAATTATTAGCACAAATCTAATATTGTTATTTTCAAATAAATGTTCAGATGTTTTAAGCTGAGTCGAGTTTTAAAAAAGTAAGCAAAGAAAAGTCGACGAAGGGAATCAAAATTAAAAGGAAAATTTCCCCCTAATTTCAGATTCGATTTTTGATTTCGCCCTGGAGTTTCGCCTCTGGGAATCCGCTTTCAATTTCTTGGCGAACACTGGCAAAATATTAAGTTTGAGCGATTAGCCTCAAAGATTTCCTAATTTAATTTTCTGATTTGTTCTACTTTGCTTGTTTTTTTCTTTTTAATCTACTCGCCTCCAGTTTCCCTCCGTTCTCTTTTATTAATTTCCGAGCTGCCGAGGTTGAGTACTAAAACATCCAGAACTTACAAGTTGCTCTAATTTCTTTTAAGAAAATGATTTCTATTTATATTATATATGGTTTTGTTTCTGTGTATAATGCATAAGAAATTATATACGTAATCAAACGCAATAAAGATGAGTAAATATCCAAAACGGTCTAACTCAACTTAGCTTATGTTCAATGGTGGAACAGGACAGTTTTTAACAGATTTAGGAATATAATAAATAGGTAAATAATTAAAATTGCATACGGACGCCAGCGTCGTTCATATATGTTGTCTAATACCTTGTGAAGTCGGTCGCTTCGTTTCGTCAAATGGGGAGAGTGGAATTCAATTCCAATACATCACAGTGATCTAGACAGGCGATAGTATAATTGTTACGGTATTGATTATCTGGCCAGAAAATGTATTTTCAGAGGAGGATATATGAGTAATTGTTTACCGAAATCTTAAATATGAAGAGGAGGTATTTCGGTCGCAGATTTAAATCGAGTGAAAGCGGGCTGCGAATAAGTCAAGTCCTAGCGGTGTCCAGTTCCCGGACTTCATTCCGACATCATTCCCTAGCAGAACGCCAAAAGTATCAAACATAGAAAAACAAAACAAAGAAGTTTCCAATCAGTTCCGCTGAATAAATCTTTGCTTGGTTCACATCTCTTGTGTGCGCTGTTTAGAAGTGGAGACATCGTTTGAGAAAAGATGCTGATGCATTCGAGTTGGATTTTCCCGAGTGTTTCTCGGTCCAGGGAGTAGGAATACATTGAGCGGTTAAAATATAACGCAGCTGCCACGTTGGAATTTTACAATTTGAGAGGAGACATCAAATAATTAGTGATTTTTACCGCAGTCGGGCAGTCATTAAAGCTGAAGTAAACATGAAATTTATTCTACTGTTAAAAAAAAAAAGGTTTCGAAATGGCGTATCTCTATTTTCTTTCTCCGTCGGTGGTCCATTTGTTCGTTCGTCTCTCCCACCTCTCTCTCTATATATATATATAAATATATATTGACGTCATATCCCTCTCTGTTCTGACATCTGACGTCATCTCTCTCTATATATATAAAATATATACTGACGTCATATCTCCCTTTGTTCTGACATCTGACGTCATGTCTCTCTCTATATATATATACTGACGTCATCTCTCTCTATATATATAAATATATACTGACGTCATGTCTCTCTATATATATATACTGACGTCATATCCCCTTTGTTCTGACGTCATGTCTTTATATATATATATATATATACTGATGTCATATCTCTGTTCTTACGTCATCTCTCTCTATATATACTGACGTTATATCTCTCTCTGTTCTGACGTCATCTCTCTCTATATATATACTGACGTCATATCCCTCTCTGTTCTGACATCTGACGTCATGTCTCTCTCTCTATATATATATATACTGACGTCATATCCCCCTTTGTTCTGACATCTGACGTCATGTCTTTATACATATATACTGACGTCATATCTCTGTTCTGACGCCATCTCTCTCTATATATATACTGACGTCATATCTCTCTGTTCCGACATCTGACGTCATCTCTCTCTCTATATTATATATATATATATACTGACGTCATATCCCTCTCTGTTCCGACATCTGACGTCATATCTATATATATATATATATATACTGACGTCATATCTCTATCTGTTCCGACATGGCGCCTATATAATGCACTTGCTTGTCCTGGCGGCGAGGTTGTGGAAAGGTCAATAATACCGCATTCCAAGGATGACTTGCGTTGCTGCACCCTCCTGGGACCGGACTCGCGGTAATAAATTATCCATAAATCACGGGTTACTCGAACATATTACAAACACGTGTACAGATGCGTTTTCCCTGTCTTTAATGACGAGGAAGCCAAAAGTAAAATAAGTAAATATTTTTTTTAAAAAATATTAGTTAAAATAACGTGAATTAATTAATGGATAAGGAACAAATTTTTCCAGGGCTATTCGTAACGAATGAGATTTCATTAGCTTGGTTTATCTTTTCCTAGATCGCTGATAAAGCCACCAGGGGGATTTGGTATCTTGTTGTTGTTGTTCAGGAGGAGAAAGAAGGCAAGTAACGTCACTGAATGTCTGCAAGCAAAACCTGAAGCCGAACGATTTTTAGTTACCTAAATATTAAAACGAATACAGAACCGTATAATACCCATCAAGGTTACATAATCAATTTAAAGCGAACAGGACGGGTGATAATTTTACGTGCACAGTCTTTTATGAACGTAGATAATAGAAATTAATGTCGTCAGCTCGGCGGGAAGACGGGAGAAGAAATAGGATGGGCTTCGCTTCCAAGCGTGAACCAGAAAAGTAACCGGACGAGTTCGCCCTCCCTCTTCCGCGTTAAAACCCCCGGGTTTTCAAGAAGTTATCCTAGCGTGACTACAACCGCTCCGCGTCAGACAGTCGCACTGGGGTTGACCGGTCTTTCGACACGGACACCAACCATCTTGGAATTGCAGAGGGTCTTCTACGAGTTGTCGTTACTGTTTCCTGGTTGGGGGTCTGTTACAGGGGTAGCAAAACACACTCTTACACAACCAATACCCGCTTTAGCCCTAACAAGTCAGCGAGTGCAAATATTTTACACATACGGGTCTCAGAACTGTACTATACCGAATATTGAAAGGGATTTTCTGATGTACTGACATCGATGGCCGAGCAACACGGTATGCAGTTTATCTTTATGTTACCTAAAGATTTTAAAACCGAACGTGCACCTTTAATTCAACCTCGGACGTAATTTCTTCCATATTTCCTTCCTTACACACACTTACAATTATTGTGGGACACCATTGGAAAGTATGGAATCCGGATCGAGGCCAACTTGTATCGACTTATCCTTTTTTGCCTTCCCGGAGATGACTTCCGATGCCGGTAGACGTCAGCAGCCCATCGCTCGCCACTGAAAGAGCACACCTGGATTCTGCTCCCCCGACCGCTTCAGGGTGAGGCTGTACTTTCACAATTTCAACCTCCCCCCCCGGCAGCTTTTCCTTTTAAAGCTTCACCATATATTTATTATAAAGCGATTTTGAGAATTAGCCTGTCGATGCCTTGTCAGCGTCGTTATCTCTGTCGGTATTTTATCGATTTCAGATATCTGAAAACGGCGGTTTTCTTACCAGTATACCAACAAGACAGGTAACAACTTGTCGTTCGTTGTCATGTAGCCACCGAAAGTACGTAGACATCAGGGAGAGAAAAAATATATATATTAGCCTCCTTATATAACTCATCATTGCCGGACGGATTGTTCTGGAATTGTGCCCATCATTCCCTGTCAGTAAATTAAAATTCACCGAGTCGTGTACCAACAATAAACGTACGAAAATAATTAGTTATAGGTTTTTTTATGCTCCTAATTTTAAAGAAATTCGATGAATTCTTTTAGTTAACAGTTAATCTATAATTCGCTTACGTCATGATTTCAACGCGAAAAAGAAAGACACCATAGGTAATCTGTTAATAAAGTCGCAAAAGAGACGGTGCTGGTCAGGTGCAAGATGGGCGGCTGTGTACCCTTATCATCACTAATCAGTGCAAAGTGCTGTTCCCATTGTTATACCATCATCACCAATCAGTTATCTGTTGTCCCATTGTTATACCATCATCACTAATCAGTGTTATCTGTTGTCCCGTTGTTATACCATCATCAATAATCAGTGTTATCTGTTGTCCCGTTGTTACACCATCATCACCAATCAGTTATCTGTTGTCCCATTGTTATACCATCATCACCAATCAGTTATCTGTTGTCCCACTGTTATACCATCATCACTAATCAGTGTTATCTGTTGTCCCGTTGTTATACCATCATCACTAATCAGTGTTATCTGTTGTCCCGTTGTTACACCATCATCAACAATCAGTTATCTGTTATTCCCGTTGTTATACCATCATCACCAATCAGTGTTATCTGTTGTTCCCGTTGTTATACCATCATCACTAATCAGTGTTATCTGTTGTTCCCGTTGTTATACCATCATCACTAATCAGTGTTATCTGTTGTCCCGTTGTTATACCATCATCACTAATCAGTGTTATCTGTTGTTCTGTTGTTCCTGTCCATACCATCATCACTAATCAGTGTTATCTGTTGTTCCCGTTGTTACACCATCATCATCACTAATCAGTTATCTGTTGTCCCATTGTTATACCATCATCACTAATCAGTTATCTGTTGTCCCGTTGTTTATACCATCATCACTAATCAGTGTTATCTGTTGTGTTCCCGTTGTTATACCATCATCACTAATCAGTGTTATCTGTTATCTGTTGTCCGTGTTACACCATCATCAACAATCAGTTATCTGTTATTCCCGTTGTTATACCATCATCACCAATCAGTGTTATCTGTTGTTCCCGTTGTTATACCATCATCACTAATCAGTGTTATCTGTTGTTCCCGTTGTTATACCATCATCACTAATCAGTGTTATCTGTTGTCCCGTTGTTATACCATCATCACTAATCAGTGTTATCTGTTGTTCCTGTTGTTATACCATCATCACTAATCAGTGTTATCTGTGTTCCCGTTGTTACACCATCATCACTAATCAGTTATCTGTTGTCCCATTGTTTAACCATCATCACTAATCAGTTATCTGTTGTCCCGTTGTATACCATCATCACTAATCAGTGTTATCTGTTGTTCCCGTTGTTACACCATCATCACTAATCAGTGTTATCTGTTGTTCCCGTTGTTACACCATCATCACTAATCAGTGTTATCTGTTGTCCCGTTGTTATACCATCATCACTAATCAGTGTTATCTGTTGTTCCTGTTGTTATACCATCATCACTAATCAGTGTTATCTGTTGTTCCCGTTGTTACACCATCATCACTAATCAGTTATCTGTTGTCCCATTGTTATACCATCATCACTAATCAGTTATCTGTTGTCCCGTTGTTATACCATCATCACTAATCAGTGTTATCTGTTGTTCCCGTTGTTACACCATCATCACTAATCAGTGTTATCTGTTGTTCCCGTTGTTATACCATCATCACTATTGAGCACTTCTCGTCGTAGAATTATATCGCTACTTTATACCGGGCACAATATTCAATACTGTAAAGTTGTACACAGATGTCTTATAGGGTTAATAGGCGAGAAAAAGAGAGAAATTATAAAGAATATAATGGAAAGAAAAAATGGGGGCCAGATAAGGAATCTATCTATATTGATTGCAAACGGTATTTCAGATTTTTTTCATTATCTTCTCCGCTGTTCGTGGTAATTTGATCGCCACCGCTAAATTTAAAGGTTATCGCTACAATGTAAAAGTTCATTCTTAATTAAATATCTAAAGAAAAACGACTTTACATAAATATATATATATATATATATATATGCACTTTGCTTCGATTTCCCATCGTCGGTTTTTTGCCTCGTTTAATTCACAGGAAGCATCAAGATCTCCATTCTCCTTGCTCCGGTTAACGATGAATTTTTTTAAAATTTGTCAAATCATTATAACTGGTTTATCTTTCTGCGTCCTACCGGAACTTCTTTCGACTTACCCACAATGCAATTTTTCATACCGGAGTTGGTTGACCCACTACGCCCGTTGTTTCATCCATATAAATTCCGCATATCGTATTTGTTTTGTCCCAACGATTTCTGTACTTAAGCATCTCCCTACGTGACCGTTTCTTTTCGCATCACCCGACCATGTTAATTTGCCTCAAATGAGAGGAAATGGGAAATCTTCAACGTTTTCTCTCGACTAAGCTTTGTAAAAGAAGAAAATGACCCCCGAGAAATAAAGGGAGGCCACTGAAACTCGGCGGATAAAGGGTCGACTGCACCCCCCCCTCCCCAACACACCACATTTACTGTTCCCCGCGCCCTGTTGGAGTTTTGAATGATGATAAAGGATGCCTTCTCTATTTAGTGGAATTGTTCCCAGACACCCCTGTCACTTAAAACCTCCCAGTTTGCCTAATCAGAACTCCCCATCCCACCGTAGAACCCATCCTCCTCAGTAACTATCACTTACCCGCACGTGGAGCCAGTAAAGGCCAATGGATTCGTGTAAGCTCGATCTCCATCACATGTTCAGTCAAATCCACGTGTCCTTATCAAAAGCTATATCCAATACTGTATTTTCTGTAAAGTACAACTATACCAGTAAATTTCATCCTCATCCCTAACAGTCATAGACAGGACGCTCGACTGGCGAAAACACCTACAACGACTACCAAGGGGAAATCTGAGGATTGAAAATTAATTAATAATAAGAAGAAGAAGTCGGGTTGTTTAATTTTGGAGGCGGTGACTTAAGGAATGGTATAGTCGCGCCCCCTCCCGTCGAGCATATTAAATATTTAAAATGTTGTTGTTGCTTTTTCTTCTTCTTCGCGGATTTTTCCTACCGCAGGTATTATCTGAAGACAGGTGCGAACCTGCATACGCGTGATCCAAGATATTGCTACGATTAAGGGGGCTTTGGGACTGGAATTCTTCACCGCGACGGTGTGCCTAAGGGAGATAACTCCCGCCCATTTCCCCCCCCCAAACTATTCTTCTCGTTCACCCGTTCGGCGCCATGTTTGCAGTGTCCCGACCGGACAACACTAGGCGAACACCACCACTACCACGATCAGCTCGAATGGCGAAAGTTCCGTACGGTTTCGAGCCTCACGAATTAAAGATGGTGGGGCGGTGTCGGGTAGACCGGAGGCCATAGAACTCACCTCGTCTCGTCAGGTGTAAGCTTCGCCGAGCGGTGTTAACGCGTCAGACATCCCTCAGCGTTCTTCGGCCGGCCTGTGTTTAGACCCGATCAGTTCGTGTGAATTAATTTGAAATTAAGAACTGTATTGGTTCGCAGTTTCACTCTCGATAAAAGGGTGGAAGGCAGCTGAAGGATGCCCCTTCGGCCCACTTGTGGTGTAAAGCATACTCGAATAGAGACACCTGGGCGCCAGTTACCTGTGTGTACCTTGGGGATAGGGGACCGTTCAGGGTGTTTAGGAGGCCATTGCCAAAGGGAGAAAAAATCCATCTACTCGCAACAAACCTTCGAATACAATTAATTTTTTTTCTAATTTATACATTTTATAAATACAGTACACCTTAGCCTGCAGAGACTTTTGTTCTTTTAAGTAAAGAAATAGAAAATTATTCTAAAATAATATTATGTATCCACTTCTAGTGTGCCTGAAGGATTTATCTTCTAAACGAACCCCTTTATGGTCGAAATCTAACGACAACTCGTCAACTTGAAGGAATGAAGGGCGTGGGGTATCAGCCTTGACTCCCTGGGTACGGCTTGGGGCTCTTAACCAGCAGTCAAGGTGCAAGCCAGTCCTGACTGGGATTCGAACTGGTACCCTCAACCGTGGCGGCAGTCAACCACTGGACATCCTGCTGTTCACGCACAGTCATTTGTGCATGACGCTCCATCTTTTATTTAGCTTCATTTTTCAAATTCAGCCTCCCTTTTGTCTATTTACAAGAAACCGTTAAGATTACACATTTCACTGGTGGCATGGTAGTGGTCCAGTGGAGGATCCCTCCCGCCGAGTTCTAACCCCCAGTCGGGAGCGGACTTGGTTGGGGGACTCTTCACCGGCTGGCCGTGTGGATTTCCTCTGACATCCAAAAAATGGAGAGTACATTAAAAAGTATTTGGTGATGAGATCTTGAGAGCTGGTGGGCATTAATTAAATTGGTCCACACCATCCCGTCCACCTCCCAGTAGTGATCACCCCGAAATGCTCGCACGCCTCGATGGAAATGCGAGGGAAGCACCATCTTGCTGATAAAACACTTTTCTGTTGCCATGCCTGGTCTCAGGGCTGTTTGAGAAAACTGGGGTAATTCTCACATTTAACTGTGTCGAAGAAGAGAGAACTGCCAGGTAAAACTCCTGGTGGGGTTTGGCTCTTTCTCGACATGAAGTCGAGGGCTCTCAGCGGTCTGTCTCATCTAATCATGTCGGGGAAGGTAAAGTGATCTCAGAAATGCATCGCTGACTGGAATGGCACAAAGGCAAGAAATTACAGCAGATGTTCGTGGTCACTAGCTTCTTGATGGTTCCACCTGGTCCAACCACTGTTCCAATACCCAGTGTCCAGAGGTCTTCAAGGTCAAAAGTCACCAGCTGATTTTGTTCACCTGTGAAGAACAACAAAGGATGGATGGCTTACTAAAGCAACAGTGTGTGTGCATTAAAGCTTTTTCTGAAAACTGCCAGACGACATCTGTCGCACTCACCCAGACTGTACTGAATGACAGAAGAAAACTTACAAATATTCTAATATTTGCACTATTTTAAATTTAGTAAAACCACAGTGTATATATATATTAACTCTGCTCCTTGACAGATTTGCTTTCAGATGCTGCTGTATTGCATAAGAGAAAAAATCCTGATGAAGGAACATAACGCCACGGTGAACCATTAATGAGCATGGCCCATCCTGCGCCACAGCACCTCCAATGTTGGCTTACAGAAACTTTTCGCTTTTAGATGTGGGAGGAAACCCACATGGGAGTGGCTGGCAGAGGAGTAAGACAAAAAACCCACAAGGCGGTATGCTTAACAGGGTAGATCTTGACTAGGACTCAAACCCGTAGTCTACCACAGACAGGGCAACCGCATCACCCAAATCCATTATTGGCCAGTTATGTTGGGCATGCAGTAGTATGCAAAATTACGCTATCAGTAACTGCTACACTTTAAGACTTAAATAAGCAATTTCCGATTCTTTCTTACATTCCAATCTAAAAATGAAGAGTTCTAGCAGGGATTCTCCCTGCCAAAATTGAAAGTGCCGAGCCCCCACATGGTACAAGATTGACAACACTTCCCAGCAGACACTGCAGCACTATGTCTACTCACCGGGGTTGTCTCCCTTGTAGGCTTAAGCGCACAGAAAGAAAACCAACAATTATGAATGACTTTATGAAATTCACATTAAATAATTTATTATTTTCACTTTATGAAAATCTCAGGGTTGTCTCCCTTGTAGGCTTAAGCGCACAGAAAGAAAACCAACAATTATGAATGACTTTATGAAATTCACATTAAATAATTTATTATTTTCACTTTATGAAAATCTCAGGGTTGTCTCCCTTGTAGGCTTAAGCGCACAGAAAGAAAACCAACAATTATGAATGACTTTATGAAATTCACATTAAATAATTTATTATTTTCACTTTATGAAAATCTCAGTTACTGCCTATCTATAAACTTTCCAAGTACTTCAGGCATACAATCTGTCATATTTAAGTGCGAAATAGCATTCTGTTTACCAGTTTTCCATTGACAGTGATAAACATACAAGTACGGTGTGATGCACGAGGTAACTGTACCACATTTTTTTTCATTTTGCACATTCATCAAGTGTGGAGATTTACAGGCCTTAGGTGATCTGGTGAAAACCAGTTTTGATACTTTTAGTGAACTAAACCAAGCAACCGTCTATTCTCACTCCACTAAGTGAAGTTCCAATCTCGTTTTCAGTATGTACAGGTGAAATCCCTGTGAGCCTTCTTAGGAAAAGTTTGGGATGGATTATCTCACAGCTGCTGCTTGGAAGTCCTGTTCTATCCAAACTGTTTATAGAGAGTAAAATTCCATTTCTCCATGGCACACAGCAGCAGCTGACATCCAGGTCTCTTCGGTGTACACCTTGGTTATTTGCTTGAATAAAGGTTGCATCCTTTGTCTGTGCATTAATAAATTGATTTATCAACACCGAACCATGGCAAACCTATGATGAGTAAAACACAAAAGCATCAATATTTCCATAATAAGGAAAAATGCTGAGGCCTTTTTGCATTTGAATTACTGGGTTCAGAACTGTCCTGATATAGAACCTTCCATCTCTTACAGGGTTGGGTACCCATCAATGAAGAAAATGGCAACCACCCAGTGATGCGGGTTCTGAACATGTGACCTCGTGGTTGGGAAAGTCAAAGATCTATTTCCTGGGCCACTGCTGAAGCAATTTCCAAAACAAAGTTAATCACCGAGACCAACTGTCTTCATCGGGTCTAGTGTGAAGACAAACTATGAGGAGAAATGTCTAAAATTATTATTTTAGCTGGAGATAAAAGTCTGAATAAAAACGAAATACCACCGACAAGATTACATAATGGAGGAGACCCCACTGTAGACAAACTAACGACTCAAACGTATCTCATTTAAATATTAAAGAAAAGTAACATTTATTTCATTTATTGATGTTCCTATGTAAAAGGACAATGAATTAAAGCAAAAGTATTCCTTTATCACCCCTCGGACTTCTTCCATCCCCTTGGTTTTAAAAGAAAAAACATCTTTGCTTTATCTTTAATGATGGCTGGAGAGAATTGGAATATTGTATTTGCATGACAGGTTAGCTGGCAGTAAAGCAAGATTCCAACAAAACAGAACAAATTCAAAAATTTGGTTTCCTCTAGCCAGACTCAAACCCAGAAGCTCTGTAGTACCACACATGCACTAATGATTGAGCTACGAAACAAGAGGTGGTAGCGAGTTAGGGTTAGGGTTGGGCTAATATTTAAGTGTAGATTTAAGGTTCATCAAGGATGGGGTTAGAGTTATCACTAGTGTTAGGGGTCTCATTGGAGCTAGCCTAAATTCCAAGGAAAGATTTTGTTTCTAAATTTATCTCAACCCTCTTCCCAAAGTGGGAAGAAAAAAAAATAGCAGCATCACAAATGATTTGTGTACATGTGAGGTAGAAAATTCCCTCTTCACTGATTTTAGAAGCCACAAGTGTCAATTATTTTTATAATGTTAAATGATAAAACAGCCCTACGTTCTTCTTGGACTTTGCCATTGGTAGGGTCTGTGTCCGGTCCATTGGGCAGGATGAAGTCTGGAGTGGTCAGTTAGATATTTTCAACATTTGAAAGAGGTCCAAGGCCAATAACTTGTAATAAACAGAAAGATAAATGTGCAAATGTCAGATTTATTAAGTTTACTTCAATATTTCTTTTTAAATGTACAGTATTTGATGATGCAACCAGAGAAAATTTTGCTTATTTATTATTCTAAAATTTTCTCTCTTAGTTAAATCAAAAAGTTTCAAATATCCTCTAACACTTTTTTTTACAATTCATCCAATGGACCTTCTTAGTAGCCATATAAACCATATAGCATCAATGATGTTCATATCAGGACTTTCTGTAAGCCCAGGCATCTTTGCGAGTGTTCCATCACCCTCTTTACCTTTCAGAATGTCTTTCATCACATTGGATGCATGCTTAGGCTCACTGTCATGTTAGCAGATAAATCCCCATCCAAAGATATGTCTTCCTGAGAAAAATGCATGATGGAAGAGAACCTACCTGTACCAGCCAGCAGTCAGTATACCTTCAATCATATGCAGATCTTTAACACCCTTAGCTAACATGCAACCCCACACCTGTATTAATAATCTACTTCTGTGCTTTACTGTTATGCTGATCCCTGGTCCACCCTCAAACAAACTGCTGTTGATTGTCACCAAATAGTTCCAACTTGGACTCATCTGTGAAGCGCAACATCTTCCATATTTAGTCATCCAAATGTTCCATTTCAGCCTTACATTTGGTTGCCTCTCCTCAGCAAAGGTTTTCATGAAGCCACACATCCTCAGGAACCACTATTATGTGATAACCTGTGCTTTACTGTCCTTGGATTAATCTTCATGCACGTATCTGCAGCAAGCTCATTCACAAAATCTCTACTGGCTCATCTTTTATTGCATACAGAACATAGACCCTGAGGTTACTTAACATCATTTTTAGAGTTTGGTCTTTCTTCATCAACTGCATCTATTTTTAAAAGTGCCAATTTTACATATCCTCATCAGTCTTCCATACATCTCCTTCTGAAACAAGACGTCAGACTGCAGTCTGCTGCATGGAGCAGCCGGCACCAGGTAACCATGATTTTCACCTACCTGCCCCTTCTGCAGGTGTGGTACTTTCTGATAGCATACATGACAACCAATCACACTATACCGAATCATGAATGCACTTTAAAATTTCATTTTAACATAAGTATTTCAGATAATTAGGGGAATATTATCAATGAGCTGAATTTACAAAAATCCAGGTGCATTTCTCAGACTGACCTTCAAGAGTTGATGTAAATCCAAGTAGCTGTGCAACCATGTTGGTTTTCTTTTTAATATATTGAGGTATATTTTCATACATTAATTAATTAATAATACCATCCAAAGTAGAGGGTTTGTTTATTTTGATAAAAAAAGAGTTTAAAACAAACTATCAGATTTAACATTTTCCCATCCTAACCATGAGTCTAAATTAAATAAATCCAGATTCCAATGGAAAAGCTACATATCAAAACTAGTTAACCCTAGACCACCTAGAAGCACTAGTTAGTATTTGTTAAAATAGCCATCTTTTTAGTCAATAGTCAATCACAAAGAGTTATTAATGAGAAAGGTACTGTGCATTACAACCCCTAATGCACAACCTGTAGTGGATAATACAGATTTGAAGGGTAGTGGGTTGAGGTGGTATACAGAGTGTTAAGCAGAAAGGTCTTTGACTTCTTTTTTTTTCTGTCTTTTTCAGTGAGAAAACATTGTACAGCAAGATGGTGCCCATCAAGAGAAGAAGACGACTTTTTTGGAAATCCTGCGTAGTCTTTTAGGAAGTTTGGTTTGCTACAGATACTTCATAAATTTCATAGCATTAGCAGGTGGACAATGACTGCGTGAAGCAATCTAATCCAGCCCCTGGGGGGGAGGGGTGCATGTATCCTCACATCGCTCCTCAGGAACGCCCAATGACTGCAGCCATTGTGTTTAAAATGTCACCCCATGCTGTCATCTCCTATTCTGGTTTATACTGTGTTTCACATTTTATCCTTTAAAAGGTCATCATTCCTTGGCAGTAATTATTTGGCTAGAAATTAGTTTTTGTATATAAAACTCATGTTATCACATGAACACCTTTGTGCTGTGAACATATGACCAAAGTTAAGCCTGATCTTAACCATAACCTCAGCCATAACCCTATCCCACCTTAGTATATCAACCTTTTAATACTATCCATATCCTTATGCCTAATACTATTACAATTGTAGCTTAACCCTAACTCTAATCAGAACCCCATTCTTAACTGTGACCTTAATTATAACTTTAATCTTAACAATAATCATAACCTTAACTCTTGAATCTGGAGAATACATATGACTAGACAAGATGTGCATTAAAAAATAATTTTCATCCATTTACTCATCAAACTCTTTAAGAATTAATATTCTGTTACGAAAGTTAACTCACTATTATTTCAGATTTCATTTTTTATTAACTTACTATGAATTTTGTTATTTTCAGTAACAAACCTCGGTTCAGTATCCAAACAACATCTGATGTACCGTTTGGCGAAGTCCGTCCTCCATTGTTGTCTTTATGAACTCAAAGCATTCCTTTGCCAGATCTTGCAGCCGTTTATTCTCAGAAAGGACCATTTCTCCAAACAAATACACACCCATCGCCTGAATGATAAGTAAATGCTCTCAAGCATACATGTTAATGTGGGTGCATACATATTATGCAGACAAATATCAGCACCCCGCACATCCCAACAGAAATGCATCTATTATTATACTAACATATCCATACACTTGCTCTTCCCATTTATCTAGATGAGGAGGAAAAAAACTTGTTCAACTGTGACAAGTCTAAACAGTATGGTTCATTTATCAAGTACAGAGTATAATCCTAAATCTCTTGAACAGTGGAAGACCTCAGAACTTACACCAAAGATTAGTTTATCCAAACTGATAATCCCCACATGCTACACAATTTACCATTCTGTTTGGTAAAGAACATAACAATGTTTGAATAAAGAACAACATTTGAGCAGCTCCTGAAACCTCCTGCTTCAGCATCCCACAAATTCTCCTTTGTAATTGAAAATAATAATAATAATATTAACGGAGCAACTGCACCCTGTATTCTTTTTTAAGAAGAGTTTTACTGTACATTTCCATAGCTCATATTAATGAGAGTCATCTCTGTGCAATACTGTTGAGTCTGCTGGTCAACCCTGACATCTTTAATCTACATCGGCTGGCCACTTTATTAGATCCTATACCTAATGGAAGCTTGGGTGACCTTTTCCCCAAATAACATCTATGCTGGATAGTGTCCTGAGAAAATATTTTTCCAATTAGTCATCAATATTGTATGCAATGTATGGAGCAAGGTAGGCAGAGAACCATAATGGTGAACATGTTCTTAAAGTTCATCCAACAGATGGTCAATTGAATTAAGATCAAGAAAATTGTGGTGGCCATCACATTCCTCATGTCATCTTGAAAACAGACATTCTCATCAGGATACATATGAAGCACCAGTCTTCTCCTACTGCCACAGTCCATTTGTTGCAGTGTTCTCTGCAAGGAATGACTGGAGATTGGTGTGGATCGCCCTGCATTGCATGTTCTGTCAGTGAAACTTTACTATCCTGTCTAACTGCCTTTCTCTTCTTTCTATCACCATGTTTGTACTCTCAATTCCGCATGGAAGCAAACATTTTCTTCATGTTTTGCCACAGCTGATAAATCAAATGGTCAATGTCTGGAGCAGCCAACCAACGAAACTGTCTTGGTTACTGTAACACCTGTTAGACATGCACCCTGTATCATGCCTCTCTTGAACAATGTTCTGTCTTAGCCTTCCAGCTATCTGTTGGACTGACTGAAAATCTGCTTGTCCATGTCATGTATAGTGCCGCAGGAATCACCTGTGACATCATGTGACTAACCTAATTTGCATCTGCTGCAAAGATCGGGCCCAAGTCTAAAAGGGTAATTGCAACCATAAAGGAGAGAAGAATAAGAAAGGTTTTTCCTCTAAGAACAAACAAACAAACAAACAAACCACAGTTGATGTTTGATACTTGTAGGAAATAATGGATTTGTTTGCTTGTTTGTTTATAATTCTATCAGTGGTAAATAAATTAAGTTCAGTTTCCTTACCTGATCATTGATCAAAAATGCTTTCACATCCTGGTAAAATTCCTTCAATTTACACTTAACGACCAACTCACACCACCTGTGGCGGATCTGCGGTTATGAGAGAAATAAACATCGGTTTAATTCGGTTGCTACGAGCAGACAGGCAGCCAGCCACCCTGACTTAGCACCTATTAATGCAGATCTTTTTAACTAGCGTATTCTTACTGGCATTTTTTTTTTCCATTTGTTTGAATTCCAGTGCTAGAAAGATATTTCCTGATGACATCAACCGTCGCTGACAGTTTGGCCAACGTTAATTTTAAGGGCTGAAAGCTGAAAATCAGTTTGATTCTATTTACATGTCCAAAGCCATTAACATATTGAACGTTAGGCTCCCACCTTCAAACTAAACCAGAAACATTTAATGCTCTGGAAAACCTATGCATGTCCCCATACAGACAGACATTGATAGATAATTTGTGTAACTCAGCTGCCAGTACTGGCTTTTCGTCAGTAAGAGTATTCTCTCAATCACTGACCCCACCTTCCCTGTGCACACTTTCTCTTTCTAGCGGTCGTTTCATATCCATCGCTACACTAACTGGCCAAAAAAACCCCAAAGACTTTCTAACAGCTTCTTGGACCAACATAGCGTTGATTCCTCACAAATTTATGGATACCATGTGCTCCAACTTTTTCCCATTCTCCAAACTGTTTTCTCCAGATCAGGTTGGCAAAATAATAAAGAAATCTACAGCCATTATTTTGCTGAACTGATCTGGAGAGGGGAGGTTTCCAAGGCTGGGACTCGAACTTGGGCCCTTAGCCACAGCGTCAGTGCAGTAGTTTAGCCATTGGATGTACCACCAGCCGCCCTATAAAGTTCTTAACTTACCAGCAGCACACATCACTAAAAATCATAGAAAACACTCAGGAATAAAATTAAACAAGGGGTTGGTGATGGAAGTAAAGCAATCATGTGGTGTCCATGTTGAATACTTTGATAAATTGGGATGCGGAAGCTGAAACTGTAAGTTATTTTTTTTAAAAGTAAATTAAACATGGTATTCTTATTTAAAAAAAAGTGGCTCAAGATTCTGTGTTTCTTCCAAGAATTCAATGGAAAAGTAAATGACATACGTCAGGATTTGCAGACTTTATTTGATAGAATTCATAGAGTTGTACCAACATCTGCTTCTTTAGCAAATCTTCATTTTCCAAAAGCAGATCCAGAAACAGGACGAGCTGATCAGGTGACATCTGGTGTTGAGAGAAAGAAAACGTCTTTAATATGATGAGTGGAAATGTTTTAAAAGCTCAGTTAATTACTGTATTTTTAAAACATTAATTTTTTTTTAAAAATGTATTTTCTATGCAAATTTTTAAATTAATTTATCCAACCATGATAGCCCCACCTTTGTTTCTTTCAAGTATTTGCATAGCTTTTCATGTCTTGGTAAATGAATACTTGGACTTAATTGTTGGCCAAAATTATCGTATTCACTTTATTTAATTTAAACTCAGGTGCAACTGGGAGGGTCTTGAGTGACAGTCAAGGTGAAAACTAGTCGAGAGGTATGCGAGAGACTTGACTCTATACACTCAGTAAACCTTCCCAAAACTCTTCATTTTAAATAAGGAAGAAAACTTGAAGTGCTTATGCATCTGGCTGTTGAAGAAAAGGAAAGTAAAATGAGGATGTTTAATAAAATAAAGTCAATTAAGCTTAGTTTTGCTATTCAGATGTTAATAACGTGATTATATAAGATATAAATAAGATATCTGAAAAAACCCTGCAACAAAAGATTACTCCCAGAGGAGATCGATACGTGCATGATCCTCTGTATGCAACATTCTGGTGGCACAACCCTGAGTTAGCTGACAGGTTCGCCCTGCAGGCGACAAGATGCTAAGTGAATTGGGAGCAAAGCTGAGTTGGCCAGGAGAAAGAGATTAAGATGGAACAGTCAGAAGAGGGCAAGCACACGAGGCCCACCCTGATTGTCAAAAAAAATTTTAAAAAAAAGGTGGGGGGGGTTGGCTTGTATTTCTATTCATCCCACCGACCGTCCTCGTTCTTTCTGTTAATCCTAGTAGTATCAGTTCTAGAGATGCGCCTCTGGGAAAACCGGGGACAAAGCTAATAAACGGCAAACGCTTTACACCTGACCGATCCTCTCTAACGATGGATTATTAGGAGTTCGAGTCAGGGTTACAGGAGTGGAACTGTGGAGTGAGTGAGGGGCTAATCCACATGCGCACTATTCAGAGCGGTGTGCACACAATTGTTAAACAAAATCACCCCCCCCGGGGAATTACGACGACTAATCACCCGACCGACGATCTTAAGGTGATGCTTGGACCGTCTCGGACAGAGAAAACAGCTGCAGAGAGGGGGGAAAAGTCTGTATGCTCTAGTCGAACCCCAAAAAGCACTGCAAGTGCTCCACGCCAGGAGGCAAGGGGCCTTCAATAGATAGTGATAAATTGAGATCGATAATAATTGTTTAAAATTCTCACTTTCAGCTGAAGAAGACAGACTGGAGGACCTATTTTATATATAAAAAATAAATAAAAACAGAACATAGATTTTCGGGGGAAGTTGGGGTAGCTGAGCTCCCCCCTCATTGTTCTTATTATGGGTAGGCAGGTATGTGTGAACTGGCTAATGAAGCTGGCTGGTAACAGAGGGTTCTGAGACAATAGAAAAACAGAGGCGAAAAGACGGTGGATGTGAGATCAGTTCAATGAAAAAAAAAACTGGAATTCTATGTATTAAGTGAATCATTTGTCAAACATTAATTCAAAACTGCATAATTAGTTGAGGAGCTCTTCAAGTCAGAAGTCCGGAAAAATCTCAGACTCTAGAAAAGATGATTCTTTCATCAGAGTCATCAGAGAATTAAAGGTTTAGGTCTTTGATGAAGGTAAAAGCTAACACGAACATTATCTGTTATCTTATGTTGATAATCTTATTGGGAAACAAGACAAAATGACTTGTGTATTATCACTGCCGAGGTTGAAAATCCATGGACCAGGTAGTTTTAGTGGTCCATGCCAAGCAAAAAGCCCAACTCTTGCAGATTGAACTCTTCCTCTTATGTAGCTAAAAGGAATCTCAACACCAACCAGATTCCGTCCAAGTAAAAAAGTCTAAAACTCTGCAGTTTCTCCTAGATCGCCATTACACATCGTGTCTTTAAACTCTCAGCGCATTTTATGAAGACAAGGACATTGGTTGTTAGCTCTCACAGGTTGCATGACTGCCAGTATAAACAGCAATCCTCTCAACGAAAGAAGGAATTGTATGCACAACCATTAACGACCACAAGGAACAATGAATAAAAGTCAAACAAAAACTTTAATGGCCCGAATGTGTTGAGTCACCGAGCCTGAAACAAAGTTTATAGTATTTCACATGGGATGATTCTGCTATAATGTCATGGCATTGTTATTCCTGAGTAATTATGTGTAAACTGTAAAAACATGAGATAGGGTTTTCAAAGACCTTCGCATTGATAATTTGTGATATAGTTTGGCAGAGACGGGTCATTAAAATGGACTAGTGTTATCTGCCCTCGTGGCCATCTTTACTTTCAAGCATTATTAATGACACTGGTTATGCTAAGTCTCCAAAAAATTAGATGAAAGCAGCAATTCCCAGCTGGAAAACAACTGGATTCCGCATCATGTTATAAGCCTCTTCAGAAAAATTGTGGAATAAATTCCCTAGGAGGGAAGGAGTTTCCTCCATCTAGCTCATGGGCTACACACATGACATCATCAAAAGAGCTCATGCTGCAACTGGCTGTTGGGTAAGTGACAAAATGCCCAAAGAACTTGCCAAGAATTACACCAACCTAACTAGAGACTCCATCAACATTTCAAATAAAGGCCAAGGGCTAGTTGTGCAACCAACATCACTCCAGCTACCAGAGTTAAATCAACGAATCACCTTTTTTGGATGCTTCCTCTTCCCCATCAGCACTGCAGCCCTCAGAAGAGAATTTTTCCAGAGGTGGTAAAGTCAGCACTTCAGATAGTCAAACTTGTCTGAAGCTGTCAAAACATTCCCAAGAAGATTTCAGAACAGAGAGCTGGTGCCTAAGAAACACCATTCTCGCAAGCTGAGAGGATAGGTAAAAATGTTAAAATCCGAATGCATCCACTTGGTAGCTGCAGAGTCTGAATGCGCCCCTGCCATTTCCATTGAAACAATTGACAGGTAAGAAGATCCATCCAATATCCTTGAAATCATTGCTGACCACCATTAAAATGACCAGAAGAACCCAATTTGACTTTTGGGCTAAGAATTAATGAAGGTCACACCAGCCATGAATGTGTCAGTATCCCTATGAGCAACAGAGATCTGCGAGTATTGTTGTGTGAAGGTCAAGTATTTGTGAGGTAAAACTTTTTAGGGTTAAAAAAAAACCCCTCTCAGAACAAATAAAAGCAAAAGACTCAAATATAAACTCAAGCGCAACAGTCCACGTCAATCTAGCCCAAATTGAAACCTGAAACTGTTATATCCAAATCAGTTAATGTCCATTGCTTGTCATCTGATTAACTTACTTGTCCTGCATGCCATTACTTCATGTTTTAGATCATTTCGTAAAATGTCTGATGTTGCATATTAACTGCAACATATACATAATTCATTTCCATCTATAGAGTCTACTATATGAATAAATAAAAGTCGGACCACCCTTTTCCAAAAAAGCAAAATCTAAGTCATCACCGTAAGTACCACCCACAGCAGAAATGTGGTCATTTCTGGCTGACGGAAAGTGCAGTGGTTTTTCAAGATAAGGGATGAATGTTCCTGAATTCCCACTGTATGGAAATGTACATATATCAGTATCCATGAACAGCGCATACAGACAAACATAACAACATGCTAATTTATTAATCAGCGTGCATAATAATAATGTGTTTGATTTAAGCGAAGAGAACAACAGACTCACCTTCTGTAAAGGTAGACAACCTACTTTTCTCCTTTTTGTGCTCCCTCCACAAGATGAACCGAAACTGCCAGCAGCCATTGTGAATTCACTAAGCTGTAACAATAACAAGGGAGGTAATAAATAGAATCAAGATTCTTGTATAAATTATGACATGACTTCCTACTTTCTTATAACAACAAAATCTAAATGCAGACCTGAATAAGTCATGACGACTTCTCCTCCTTGTAGTAACTAAACTTAAGTAAGAACTCTGTGTAAGCCATGATCACTTCCAGTTACCTTAAGCTACAAAATCTGCATAAGGCGATTCCAGACTACAAAACTAAACATGCATTAAATAAAAAAATGAAGACTGTAATAATGAATAAAAGCTTACGGAAGTTGTTACAGCTGACATTAAACCATCAAGGTTGCTTCTCAAGCTGACTAATATCAGTACAAACATTTTCCATGGGTACTTTATTCGACCACACAAATGATAATGAAGAGATGGTCTAGTTAAATTGCAATTATGCGTCTCTTTCTTTTTATAGTCTGAAAAATATATCAGTGCTTGCCTACAACATTCAAAATGTATCACGCTACTGAGAGCACAGCAAATGTTTTATCCGATTTGGATAATGGACATTTCGGTTTCAGATTTTTAGTAAGAGAGATCGTACGTGGGGCATATTTTCTGCATTAATGTATCGTTGATTTGCCTTTGGAAAGTACTACAACTTTGGCAAACAATGGTAATATTTACTAGGTCCAGAGATAACAGACAAAAGTGTTTAGAAATACAGAAATGCTGAGATATTCATATATATATATCTCTCACTAAAATTTTTTGAAAAATCATTTAAAATCTCTCAAACCAGAATGTATTTTCATCCAAGTCCCCGAACCCTGTCATTTACTCTTCTTCATCTTCGGTCTCAGTTCTCCAGCTAAACCCCAACTTCAAATCTCTCGCAGAGGATCGAGTGTTGTATGTAACATAGACCCGAGAGCAAACACTCAATAAAAAAAAAAAATAAAAAAATATGACTGAAAACATTTGCTGATGTTTCATCCCCAGTTCCATCTTCTGCCAAAACAATCAGAGCAAGCGAGAACAAAATCACATCAGTTTACTAACAGCAATGTTCTCTGCCAAATCTCCCCATTCTCTCCACCAGACACGACTGTTGGGTAGCCATTATCTCATCTAAGCATTTGAAAGAAGCTGAAGAACATGGCTTTCACTCCTTCCCGCATGCATTAAAAGTCAACAGCAAACCAATCCAGTCCCAGATCAAACACTCAACATCATTCCATCTTGCCAGGCAGCTTTTTTCCCAATCAGCTGGACATGAACAGTGATACACCAACAATGGCTAAGGTGGACAGCCAAGGAGGAGATCAAAAGATTTGTGCCATATTGATCCAAACTCTTCTTTCTCCAAACCGATCAATTGAAAACAAAAGCCTGCATTAACGTGTTGTGTAAATACTAGAGTCAGCCCAGAAACAAACGTTAACTATACAAATATATTTCAGTTCTTGTGGGTTTTGTTTCAATTCCTCTCCGAAGGAATTCCTCAATAAATGCTCATAAAAGAGAAGTGTAGAGCAATTGGTTAATTCAGTTACAACTAATAAAATAGTGGAAAGCCTGAACTCCAGACTGAAACCCTGATGGCAGCAGCAGGGTCCAAAACACTTTTAATTAGTCCATTTGAGGACTGTCTAAACTAGCCATCTACTTCCAGGAACGAGAGACCCTTTGTCACTTGTTGATAGGCTGACTATTTTGCTTTCCATAACCAGTGTTGGACTTTTCATTATTTCACTGAGCAGCCTCTTTTGATTCCAAGGCACCTCCTCCTACACCCGTCTCGTAGTCCCCGTTTGTAACCTAAAACTTGCACAGCGAGAGATGAACTGTTCCTTTACAAATGCAGAATTTTGAGTATCTGTGGGTCTGCTGACCTGAGGCGCTAAATCAGTCGACAAATAAACAACAACATGAAAAACAAGAATAATGTGGAACATCAGAACAAGATACGCACTTCTCAGTTATTCTTGATATGGTGCAACTAATAATTAACAACAACAATAATAATAATATACTAAAAAAAAAAGAAATTTTTTAAACTTCTAGGCTGACACATAAAAGGAGCATATATTTGTATTGTAACAAATTTTAAAAATAAAATTGCACGATTTTAAAAAGAAAAAAATATCTGCAATTACAAAAGACAAGTAAAAACTAACAAAGTCTGATATAAGTCTTCTAAACTACATGGTTAATATTTCCTAAATAAGTGATTAAAGAAACAAAATAATTTCCTTTTGTTATTCATATATCCATTTTTCCCCCCTTTGGCTATTGAAGATATACCTCAAATGGAACCTGGGCTCCAGATACCATAATGGCTTTGTTATTTCAAGAAAGATTTATCTAAAAGTCCCTAGCGGATTTGGCAAGAGTTCAAGAGGAGAATTGTTTAAAACTGATTCTGATGTTGAGTTATGATATCTTTTCTCCTTATGTCATGGAAACAATGTCTTGAAAAGCAATCAATCTATAAACCAATTTTATTCTCAGTAGATGCTGGTACTCAGGGCTTTAACCCTTGATTTACAAATTAAACAGTGGAAAAATAAGTCTTTGGGTGGCAGTCTGTGATTATTTTATACCATTGCCAACCTTTAAAGAAACTTTAACTTGATTGTTATCTAACTCCTGGATAGGTAAGAGATGATGTCTAGTTTTGGAAAGATTTGGCCAAATGTTCCAGAGGTTCATGAATTTCAGACATGAAAAATAACAATTAATTAACCATATTTATAATTTAGGTTTTCAAAATAATCAAAGGATTTTTGTGCATGGATAACAAATTATTTTGGTGCATCTAAAACTGGTTAGCAGCAGTGCCTTGATGGTCCAATGGCAAAGTTCAAAGCCTGGTCAACACCAGCTGCCTAAGTTGGCATGCAAGTTTAATGAGAAGACAATTAGCTACCAATACCAAGGGTCATCATGATAAAAAAGTTTATTAAAGTAAAATGTATTTTTAGTGTCAGCAGTATCAAATTGTCAAGCATGATGCGAATCAGTATAAATTGCAATGATAAGCATTTACCTATCTTTCCTGTGTACTTTCTACGAGCCACAATGGTAGCTAAAGTACACCTGACCCAAGCATCCCTTGTCAGATAACACAATTTTACTGTACCTGATTAAAGACGTCCCTTATCATGGGTACCGACTTCGGGTACCGAAAATCCACAAGGTGCTGAAAATATATATATCAAGGAGCGAGTGAAGAAAGCCATACAACAAAAGTCTTTCCATAACTCATTCTAAACCAAAACGGTAGGGGTGGTTCCTGATAAATTTATTACATATATATGTTTGTACCAGTTTGTGCATTCAGGTGACAAGGGTTGTTAGGAAAACTGGGTGGGGCTCAAATTTCAGTGAACTGTTTTCTTTCCCACTTCACTTGCATGGTTTTCTGCCAGCTAGCTACTCAAGTTTCTCTCTCTCTCTCTCTCAGTCTTGCATTACAGTGGTTTCTGATTGGTTTTTCCTGTAGCAACTTCTGGCTAAAAGCTAAAGATTCTAAGACTGCTGGCTGTTCACATAACTGGCATCAAGTAGCCAGTTCACCTGTCTTTCTTGCCGTGATAATGCTGGCAGAATCCAGATAAAGCCCCGGCGTCTGATCAATAACCATATACTGCTTTACAAGTAAACTTACTCATTCTACTTGAAAAATAGTACCAGACAATATAGACAAGCCTAAAACAAACCAAATACTGTAAAAGTTCTGAGTTATGAGCTCTCCAAACTCTGTATTAACTACAGCATACTATCTATACACTTAATAAATACAAGGTCTGTCCAAAAAGAAACCGAACTTTTAAAACAGTTCGCCAACCAGCCGGCGCAGCGTGCTCACGACTGTAGTGCTGTGTATCAGTGACCTTGACCTTCAGTCTAATAGTAGCCGCATCACGCCACGTCAATTAGTCATCGATCTACACGCGCTAGAGTGAACGTATGTTTAGTGCACTTGGCGATTTGTCACAAGTCGAACAATGAAGGATCTTGAAGAGCAACGTGTTTGTGTGAAATTCTGTTTCAAATTGGGAAAAACATTTACGGAGACTTTTCTAATATTGCAACAGGCCTATGGTGAGGATGTTTGAGCCGTATGCAATCTCAGGAGTGGTACCAGCGTTTAAAATCGGGAAGAACATCCACCGAAGACAAACCCAAATCTGGACAACCTTCCACAACAACAGACGACGATCACACTGAGAAAGTGCGTGCTGTGATCCGTGGATATCATCGCCTGACTGTCCATGAAATAGGCATCTGTAAAAGTTCGTGCCACATGATTTTAAAAGAAAAGTTGAACATGCATCGTGTAGCTGCAAAATTTGTGCTGCGTCTACTGACAGATGAACAAAGAGAGAACCGAGTCACAGTCGGTCAGGTGCTCTCTGATCGTTCTAATGCTGATGAAAGATTTCTGAAAAGTGTCATAACAGGTGACGAAATGTGGGTGTACGGCTACGATGTCGAAAACAAAAAGGCAGTCGTCGCAGTGGATTGGATCATTGTTGGCACAACCAAAAAAATCGCGTCAGAGTCGCTCAAGTGTGAAGGTGATGTTGATCATCTTTTTTGATTGGAAGGGCGTCGTTCATCATGAGTTTGTTCCACATGGTCAGACGATCAATAAAGAGTTTTACTTGGATGTCCTGAGGCAGTTGAGAGAGGCAGTGCGAAGGAGGAGGCCTGAGGCATGGAAAAACAAAACCTGGATGCTGCACCACGACAACGCACCTGCTCACACGTCACTCCTCATCCGTGACTTTTTGGCAAAGCACGAGACGACTCTCGTCCCCCAGCTGCCCCACTCTCCGGATTTGGCCCCTGCGGACTTTTTTTTTTTGTTCCCAAAGTTTAAATCCACTCTGAAAGGTCACAGATTTCAGACGATAGAAGAGATCAAATAAAATTTGCTACGAGAACTGCGCACCATCTCTGAAAATGCATTCTGAAACTGGAAAAAAATGTTGGAGGCGGTGTATTGACAGTGGAGGGAACTATTTTGAAGGAACAAGTCTGATTAAATTGTAAGTAAAGCAATAAATTTGTTTTTTTTAAAAAAGTTCGGTTTCTTTTTGGACAGACCTCGTATTTCTCTTCCCTGGTGGATCTTCTGAACACCATAATGTCTTCCTGCCTTTTCTTACCACCAAACTGGTATATAAGTCCATGCTGTAGCATACGACCACAGTGATCTTTAAGAACCATATCGGTATATAAGGACACTGGCATTAGAGATGGCACCTGGTTTCATGGTATAAAAAAAGGTGGGGGCAGTGTCTGCAAGTAGCAGTATAAAAAGAAAACCTTCACAGCTTTGCTATGATCAAGGAGAAAAAAAACAGATACTTCTTCTGACAAACAACTTTTAGACAAATGCAGGCAGGATGAATTGAGAATCTAGTAGATAATATCAAAGGACTACACACTGTAATAGAGTCATTTCGATGTGAGCTAACTAATAAATACTTTTTGGCAAGAAGGCTGGGAGCTTGCTTGAACATGTAACTCCAGAACTCAGGTGATTACTAAAAAAACCGGCAAAGTTCTGGAAAATTAGGAAATATCGCCAGATCAGGGCACTTTACAGATCTTGAAATAAAACCACATAATTTCCAACCAAATCAGAGGACTCAGCACCTCTCTGTAATGGGTGACATTATTTAAGATGGCAGCCAGCAATAATTTGAAATTCAACAAAACAGGAATCCTATCCATCTTTATCACATACATCATTTGCAAAGCTTCCTCGAGATACAGTCAGTACCATGCTCAGTGGATTCTGAACTCCATCAGCTTCTTTTCTACAACAGGTAATAATTTACAAATGCCATCCAGCAGCAGATCATACCAGCAACCTTCAGCTTCGTGGACAAGAACTCAAACCACTCAACTTACCGAGGTTATCAGGAATTTATGGCAAAACTTCCCTTATAATAAATGAATAGAATATATTGACAATAGCTCACAGAATAAGAAAGTGCTTTTGTACCTGAGGTAATCCAGAGCAGTCTAACCATTCCCTATAAATTAACCCGGGGCTTAGGCCCTTTTCCCTAAAAAGAGACAAAAATGTACTTGAAAAAAGGAGAAATTTTCTTTCCAAATCTCTAGAGAGAGAGAGAGAGAGAGAGAGAGAGAAAGACAGACGGACAGAACAGACAGACAGACAGAGACAGACAGACAGAGAGAGAGAGAGAGAAGACAGACAGAGAGAGAGAGAGAGAGAGAGAGAGACAAAGACAAGATGGGATGGATGGACAGACAGAGAGAGAGAGGAAGACAGACAGAGCGACAGACAGAGAGAGAGGAAGAGACAGACAGAGCAAAAGACAGAGACAGAGACAAAGACGGACAGAACAGACAGAGCAACAGACAGAGAGAGAGGAAGACAGACAGACAGACATTAGATCCAACTTAATGCAAATAAATAAGAATAATCCTTTTCACCTGCTGACCTCTGGAAACAGTTTGAAGAAAAAATTGAGGAAATCCTGAAATAAACACAAAACAAAAAATTAATAGGAGAAACAAAATAAAGTGCAAACTTCATATAAAGACACAAGTAACTGTAATGCATTAAGAAATTAATCTACATGAGCCATTCAAAATTTTGTTAAACCAACCAGAAAGATCGAAAACCTCTTTATTTTTACTGACTAACAGACTTTAACGATATTCCCTTTCAACTATGGCCAATAATTTGTCAGCAGTAGCAAGATGGCTTGTGGTGATCGCCCTGGTTTGATCCTCAATGCATCGAGACTGCATCTGGTCTTGCCAGTGCCACTGCCTCTTCCAGTTCTCTGTGACAGCTTACTATTGCAGATTCCTTGTGTGTTCTCCAGGTTTTCTCCCAGTTCTAAGTTCTAGGCTATGAGTAAAAACTGACAAAAATGGGGTCTCTCTCTCTCCCCCTCTCTCACCCATCTCTCTCTCTCTCTCTCTTATGCCATTGTTAATTCCAATATCTCGCAAACCCCCTTTCTAACCAGCTCTGCGTCAGCCTTGCTGGATAACCAGGGTGGGAGCACAATATACATGCACAAACCTTTATAGTAAAACAAATAATCTCTATACATATCTTGAATAATGAAACATTTACCAGCAAACAATTTATTTTCAACTTTTGTAAAACATTGTCCGTGACACAGATGCAGTGATATTTCTAATCAGATCGTGGTCGGCACTATTAAGTCTGCTGATGGAAACACCGAGTAACTCCAGTAAAACATGGAGAACATATCGCTTAAGCATGTTATACAGGCCGAGTCAAAAGCTCATCCAAAAATGCAATTTATAAGTTCCAAAAATATTTTCTTGTTTACGTTTACTCAATAAATTAATACGCAGGCTCTTGACTTGCTTGTCTACCAGCCAAATACCTGTCATCTGTTTACCTTTAAACTCTAAATGACAAGCATGCAGCTAGTCTGCTTACTGGCACCTCGTTTTCTCTGTTGTCCCATCTCTTGGTCCGCCCACTGTTTGGCAGCCTCTGATGGAGAAGAATCAACATCCTTTAAGTAACTCCACGATGAAAAACCAATATCGGAGCTGCAAGCCGAACGCTGAATCAGTCTAAGGAATCAAATGTCGGTCCATCTTACTAGGAAGTCAACCTTACCCTGGAGTGCAATTGAGAGTTTGAATGGTAGAAACCTTTTTTTTTAAATGGTTGGCTGGCCAAGTTCTCTCTCTCTCTCTCTGTGCTGACGTCATCCTCACTCTCTCTCCTTCCTCACCGCAACAAGGAAAAAGAATGACAAACTAAATAATGAAGCTTTAAAATCTGAACCCAGATGTTTCTCCTTTACGGATATTGTACCAGTGTATTTAAACAGAAAACTTTCACACACAGGTAAAAAAAAAAACAGAAAACTGAATTTAAAAAAATTTTTTTCGAAATTTAATGTTTTGTCAAATCCTATTAAAAGAAACAGAAAGGGCAAATTTTTTTTTTTTTAAAATAAAGACAGTTTTTTTGAAAAAAGGGGGGCTGATAAGTTTTTAGAATGTCTGACCCTGTCTAACTATAGTTCGTCTTAATACTGGAAGAAAATCCTCTATGGTCTGGTGAGAAACACCTGTAATCCTGGAAATTACAGTCACAGAGCCTGCAGTTAAGGTATAAATGTAATTCTTTAATAAGAAACGATAAGATAATCGATAAATCAGTTGCTTCGTATCTTTTTCCATCCACCAATGAGGCTGTGAGCAGGGTATTCCTTGTCTTCTACATTCTTCCTTGACATCTGCTGACCTTTTGTCAGCCCCACACACTGCCAAGTTTGCTCGAGGATGTCACCACCTGGACCGTGCGCTGACAAGTCCTTCGCATCTCGCCGCACCCATCGTCACAGTGTGGAGCAGAATCCACACCTGCACCTACAGAATCAGTCGCACCACCCGGATTGGTATAGTTACATGTTTCTCCCCAGTATAAACATATACGAGTAAAGATTTGGGACTTGTAAAATCAATTAAAGCTGCAGTGGAGCGTTTTCAAAATCCAGAGCAAAAGACGGCCTGAGTTACCTCACCTGGGACGTAACAAGTCCACCGTGAAACGTCTGCACGTACTTCTTCAAGAAATCCTCAAAGTTCCTGGTGCCAATGGCCTGTGAAAGCATCCGCAGTAAAAAGTAGCCCTAAGGTAAAAACAAAATGTTCAAAATTAGGGCATAAATAGGTGAGGCACATGGTGTAGTTCGTAGGAAAGATGAGGAAAAGCTATATTAAAAAAAAAAAAAAAGCCTCTGGGAGACAACACTGCCAAAATCTGAGCTCCCTACCAACTCAGGCTCCAAACCATGACAGTCCAGTAGTCTACCATTAAACCACTTGCTACTCCAACATTATTATTACTATTATTATCATTATTATTTTGCTTGAGAATTTGCTGCATTTAATGTACCTTGAGATAGTGGACCTGTGTGAAGCTTTTATCCGAGTTCATTCCATTCGTGATGTACCCACTTTCTGTATGATGATCCTCTCCTTTGTTTGGGCTTGAAACACAAGACAGACAAATTTTCAAATCCTATGGCAAATTCCATGATAATATTAACAAATAACAACAACAACAATTAACTATTATTGCAACAGAAATAATCTTGCTAACACTTTCTCCTCAACTCAGCTGTGCAAAACAAAGAAAAACGTTAACGTATAGTTACACCGTCTACTGGTCAAAAGTTGGGAAACGGACAGGTTTAGAGGTGGTGAGGGGAGTGAAGCAAAGTGCAAATTCTGCAAGTTATCTTTAGTTGAAGTGACAGAAATAGCAAAGGCTGCTGCATGCACCACAGGCTGCAGCAGCTCGTTCTCAACCACCCACAAAGAACAGAGAGATAACCCACCATCCAGGCATGTGCTTTATAGTTGAAGCACGGTGGTAACCATCCAGAAGCACGGTGGTACTTGGAGACCAGACAAAGCAATGTTTCAGATGTATTGCCGCTTGAAAACAACAGCATTAGTTTTGGTGAACAATGTCAGTCAGTATAAAACGAGACTTGTTCCTATTCTCCATCAGGCATTACCTTTTCCCGCTGCAAATAACAAGATCTCAAGTTTTCACCAACTTTGATCTACAGCCCCGGCCAGTTAGTTAATTCTCTGTATACTACGCCGGGGTTTTTTTTACCTTACTTAGACCACCTGTGGTACCAACCTAGAAGCTCTAGTTAGTAATTGTGCTGGACCTGGCTGTATCAACACTTGCAATGCAAAACATGTGGAGGTCGGACCGATATGTCATCACTACATGAGGAAAGCGATGCGCTGACTAATGTAGATATGTAGGGTAGCTGGGTCCAGATGCACCGTACGCCAATAGTCAACCAACTATCCCGGTCAACTTTGCTCATCCCTTGTTGAAATTCCTAACTTTTGGATTGAATAAACTAAATACAACGTGGAATTATTAAGCAGGCGACAACACTTAACCACGTAAGACAAAACCGGTTCTTATGTTGATGGGTTTTTTTTTTAATCTGATACACAGAACGGAACTTAAACACATAAAAGACATGCGTAAAACTATTTTCTGTGGTCTGCACAGCTCTCGTGTAATTCAAGCACTGAACGGCCATCGCAACACACATTCAGTGAAGAGTGACTTGTGCGCATCGATGATCATCTGCAGGATGCATGTGACTGCAAAACTCTGGCGTTTCTATTATTCCATGAAAAACGGTCTTAACGACAGGCCAGGTACTAACACTTATCATGGCGTCCATTATTCGCATCCCTGGAGAACTTGGCCAAAAGGATTTTTCCAACCTGGTGGCGGGTGACTCGGCTGGACCCTGAGGGATCCTGAGAAAATAAACCAAGCCAAAGTCTGGAACAGATGCTCAGATTAAAGATAATTTATTCCATGCCAATTTTCATGGCCATGAATTCTGCGATCAGGTCGCATTAAAGCATCCTTAATCTCTGAAAGCTACAAGGGAAAAACTTACATTAATCCATTCTTTTTATTGTCTTTATTTTAAAAAAGACTTGAGCTTTAAAGTGGAGGAGGGGAATCAACTTTTAGTATTTTAAAGCTTTAATTCTGATAAAATGTTGGTTTCTTTTGTTGGCTGTTTAAGCAACATGTTTTAAAGAAGGAATTAGATCACTGTGAAAGTTTTATACACCATCAAGGCTCTGATGCCCAACACTCATTTAGCAACTGATGAAATGGATTAGAGAAGTATATACATCTTCCCATCTAACAAACCCATTGCAGTAGCAGCAGGTTGGCAAACTTGATCGTTATGGTTGTTAAGACACTTACCAATTTTGGTCTGTTTTATAAATATTTTCTTTTAAATAGAAAAAAAAAAATCAGGAAGGAAACTATTGGACGGCGGGTTAGCCAGTGTGTAGCGTGCCTGCTTGTCCTACTGGGTGCCACGTGCCACAGTTCCTGGCCTGTTTGTTTAAAGTAAATAAACCTGTTTCTCTCCTTCCTGTTCCCTCTGGGTCCCCCACAGATTTTTTCCTCCAATGTTGGATTATCCGGCAGCAGATAGGTAACGTCTTCCTAGTGTCAGCCAACTCCCTGCCCGGCCAACCCTGGCCCTGTTTTCATTCACAATGACAATAGCAGTTTTTTTTTTATATATTCTCTAATAATTTAAAAAAAAAAAACAAAATTTAAATACATTTTCTCCTCCTGTGCTCAAGTTTCACTCTAAGGTTTCTGATCAAAATGCCCAGATTGTGATGAAGAACGGGTTAAAAAAAATGTTTTGAAAATTATAGTAACCAACTGAGAACGTTTACGGTCAGTGCTCTGTTGTTTGTTTTTTTTCATTTACACCAGCAAATTCATTTTCCCTTGGCCTTTACATAAACCCTTCCCCAACCGTGTATGCATAATTATTCCAGATAACGTTATGGCTTGGTAGTCAAAAGCAACCAACAACAGAAACTAACATCATGGCCACCTGAAAATAACAGGTAATCTGTTTTTAAAAAGGTGCGTGTACATTTAATGCTGATTTGATAGAAAAATTGCAGGTAACTTGCATCACTGGAAACCTTATAAGTTGATGCTTGCCAGATAAATCACAAGAGTTCACTTCACTTCACTTGTCCCCATAACCCACAGGTCACTGGGGCACCTCGTACGTCATTTTACAACATGGCGGAGCCCATCCATCTCCAGATGGAGAGTCAAGAGCGTCCAGAGAAGTGCTTGCTGTGCAGCTGTTTTCGGGAATCACAAGATACATATACGTGGAATTTCACATGCCTAACATAGATTTTAAAAATGACCGCGTGAGATATGTGTTTGAGTTAAAATTAAAACAATATATTCAAATTTTACCACCCTGTTGCTTTCACATGCAATGGTACCAATAAAAAAAAACAAGGAACAAAGTCTATCTTTTTTTTTTATTACAAGTCATTACCATTTTTCCTTGGCTTCAGAAATTGAAAGTAGATGCATAAAATAATGTAAACGAGTATAAAGCCTACCGCATTATCTGTAAATCCTCAGTCGTATTCTCCAGTTCAGCAGAAAGAATCCGATAGCGCAGACTTGCTCGTATTTCTCGGAACTCTTCTGCTTCCTGCTCTTCCATCTACAAGCAAAGATGATGCAAACGCAGTCATTCGGGTAACACTAAGATTTTTCACTTTCCATCGTAACCAGAGCCACCCATAGGAAACTAAGGCTAAACGGTAAAATAGTAAAAACGTATTGGAAGGGAGATAACTCAAGCTTTGTTCATAAAGTGTAATGATTTAAGGGAGGAAAACATGAAAGAATAATAGTAGCAGGGAAAAGGAATGCTTGCTTAATGCATTTTTTTTTTTTTTAATTAAAAACATTTTAATATTATTTTTAAAAACATACAAATGTAAATATATTCATCTGTATGACATGGAGGCCACCAAAGATTTTTTTATCTGTATAATATAAGTGAAGCAACTACAAGTTATTTCAGTGAGTAACATAAATTAATTTGCTCTCCTCTGTTTGCTTTGCAACACATCCCTGCACTTGTGACAAAAAGTGCTAACTCAGTCACGCATAACGCAGAGAGTTCTGTAGCAGAACATCCATTTTATGAATTTTGATAATTTTTAGATCAACATAAAACAAAATACCATCACTTGGAGTATAGAATTTTATATGAAGCATGATCCATTGTGAATGGAGATAATTCTGAAAACATTTCCCAACATCCAACAGTAGTTTCTGCCATGATGAGGCTGAGGTAACTATTTGCTGATGAAGGACTATATATCACTTCAAATGAGATATTTCTCCCCTGACATGCAAACAAGAGGAAACAAGAAAAAGGTTATTGAAAACCTGGCAAACAAACAATTTCTTGTTGCCTAATATAAGAAAAAAAAAACGACTGCAGCCTATTTCATTTAAAAGGGCTAAAGATAACAAAGCTAGGTATTCTAGAATGGGATAAAAAGATAGCTTTGCATCAGCAAAATCAGTGTAGCCTCACCCCGACAGCAGCAGGATGAATCAAATCCTCCATGAATGTTGCAAAACCTTCTGTCAGCCATTCTTCTGTCCAGTCTTTAGGGCCAATCAGTAAACCAAACCAGGAATGAGACACTTCATGGGCCAGGCGGGTACAGAAACTAAAGTCCCCGACCAGCACAGACTGGGACAGGTAAATCAATCCAGGACTGCTTGGTCAATGAAAGATAGATAAAACACTATGCTTACTCACTGCAGACAATGTATTTTTTAGTAATGGCAGCTAGAGAAATGGATTATTAAAAAATGTCATGAAGATGTAAAGATAAATGGTGTGTAAGGGAAAAAGATGTCTGACCTCTCACAAGAAATTATGATAAACTATGAATTACTCACTAGATTTTTAATATATACAACCTCATATAATCATGCACTTTCTCTATAGTCTAAACTTGTGGCATCAGTCACTACCATGTATAGCTGTAGGGATTGTCTGAGAGTTAGTTAGCTGGTGCCATCATTATAAGTTCAAACCAAAGACAATATTTGCTTTTGCATATAAAGATAATTCATTCCTGTACATAATATAGATTACCTCCTCTAAAGGAGATAACTCAAGTTTTCTATGATGTATGGATCTCTTGTTTATGCAAATACTTTAAATAACTAACATAGTAGAAGCCATCAAATATTTCAAATTTCAACTAAACTAAATATACCAGTTATTACAAAATAATTTACTAGCAAATAATTTTCAGTTCACAGTGAAATTAATTTTTATTTTACTTAATTCAATTGTGGCTTACAAATAGTGCATTTATATGTAAATATAAAGATAAAATGAATTTGTTATAATTATAAGGTCATTACTAAAATTTTGTCGGTTTTTATATGATGTTAATCTTGAGGTTCATTTTTTGCCAACTTGTGAAGGTGTATGCTGATAAGTTATATATCATTTTGTAGTGTGTGCTTTGGCATACATTATGCAAAATCTACCTGTTTAAAAATCATGAAATGGATATTTGTTTCAGGGTTCTGAGTGAAGCAGGGATAGAAAAGTTTTTGGTGCCATTTTACTTCACGAGTTCAAACTGGGCCACGAAGTGAGTGAGGCGACTCGTAACATTAGGCAGGCATGGGATGAGGAAACAGCAAATGAGCGCGCAGTACAATGATGGTTTGCAGAGTTTCGATCAGATGTGAGCCTCGAAGATAAGGAAGGTAGCGGACGTCCTTCCACCTGTGATGACGACCGTCTGAAAACCTCATTTGAAGCCGATCCAAAAAAGACAGTGTGACAAATTGCTGGAGAGCTCAACGTGAGCACTGCAACTGTTTCCCGGCATCGTGATGCAATCGGCCAGGTGAAACAGCTCGACAGGTGGGTGCCTCACGAGTTGAATGAACAACAACAAAATCATCGATTGGAGATCTGCTCTTCGCTTGTCATAAGAAACAAAAGCACCTCATTTCTTGACCGAATCATTAGGTGTGATGAAAAATGGATCCTTTATGGCAATCACAAACAATCAGCACAGTGGCTTGACAGAGACCAGGTGCCTAACCACATTCCAAAACCCAGCCTCCAGCCAAAGAATGTCATGGTGGTCACTGTCTGGTGGACTGCAGCCGGTATCATCCAGTACAACTTCTTGCAACATGGCGAAACCATCACAGCTGAAATGCACTGTCGTGAATTAAACATTGTTCATCATAAACACTCCCAATAACAGCCAGCCAGCATTGGTGAATCGCAGAGGCCCAATTCTGCTCCACAATGATGCTCGTCTTTGTGACTCTCCAGAAACTGAACATGTTGGGGTACGAAGTTCTCCCTCACCCAGCCTATTCACCAGACCTTTCTCCCACAGACTACCACCTTTTCAATCACCTCGACAGCTTTCTCCATATGAAATCCTCCTCCAGCCAAGCAGCAGCTGAAACTGCCTTCCAACAGTTTATCAACTCCATAAATCCAGATTTTATTTTAAAAAAATGATTTAAATGCTCTTGTAACTTGTTGGCAGAATTATATGGAACTCACTTTGATTAATAAACTTCACGTTCAGCAACGATATGGAGTCTCGTTGTTGTGGTAAGAAAAGCGACAAAACGTTTGTAACAACCCTAGTATCAAATTTCTCAAAACAACAATTTAAAATACCTATTTAAAACATTTATGTACAAAAAGAACTAGTATTTGTGTTGAACAGGTAGTGTGGTGTAAATGCACCTCATGTGGTATACAGAGGGTTAAAAAAACTAATTTAATAATAAAAACTCTCACCTTGCCATTCCAAGGCTATCAAAGCATGATGGAACCACCAGCACATCTAGACGACAGAAAGGATGCGGCCCCAGAATTCTCTGAGCTTCCTTCAGACAGGCAGGCAGGTAGGGCACCAGCTCGTCAGCAGCTTTTCCCAAAAGTTTTACCGGAGCAAAAATCCGAAATGGAAGATGAGGGCCACGAGAGAAGTTAGCACTACAGTTGCTGTTCATCTCAGAGCAAAAACTCAGTCTCCGCTGCTTGCAGCTACAATCAAAGAAAGTAAAAGTGTATCTCGCCAAAGTTGTGCCAACTGTTTTCTGGCAGCCAAAACATGTGCCAGGAAGGTGTGTGATCCATTCTGTGGGAAATAGTGGATAGAAATTAAAGGCACAAACATAGCCAGATAGAAAAATCTCGTGTGAGAGGTAATAAATATGCTAATAATTCCAAAGGCTGAGAATTTATTTTATTTTCTGAAAATAATTTTTATAAGTGTTTATTTATTCATTTTTTAAAACATTTACAGTAACCCAAGTTTCTTTAAAGAAAGCAGTGTCAATATAAAGCTGATACAAACAAGAAGCCCTCAACAGAAACAGAAAGCAGACATGCAAACTCACAGAAGGCACTGCCAATAACACCGAGCTTTATAATCCCCACATAACATAGTGAACAGTAGAGCACTTTCACTAATGAAGCAAAATAATGAGCTTAATATCTCTACAACAACACTATCCCTGCCCATCACAGGTATCTGAAAATATCTAGTGGTAACCATAACCTTGATCTCTCTCTCTCTCTCTCTCTCCCCTCACACACACACACACACACGTGTGTGCGTTGCATCAAGCATTTGGCTTGCCCAATGTTGATTCCACTATCTCACTTTTGAACTCCCTAATCCAGTCAGGCTGAAACCTGTCTAATTATGCCTTTCTTTTTTTACAGCTGGTGTCCAACCTTGTGTGACACAAATACTAAAAATACTTCACATTCTCTCTCTCTCTCTCTCTATCGATGCTATATACTCCAATAAAATGGTGAAAGTGACACATAATGACAATTATAACTGACTGATCTTAATAGAGTTAATTTTGTTTAGTCAGGCTATTTATCAGCTGCGGTAACTTTTCACATGGGCTCCCATGTATCTACTCTCACTCTACCTCCAACGACCTAAAAAGAAACATTTTTAGTGACACAAAGGGCGCAAAAATCTGTAAGGGATATGGCTAATCAGTAAGGGTTAGTAAGTAAGAGAAAGTAGCGTGTCAATGATGCTCATATAAAGCTGGTCAGGACAGCTTGCCGTGTGAAGCAAGCTTGTTAGTCATATTGGCAAATACACTCCACAGCATCCAGCCAGTTGGGAGGGTTTCTCTGGCTCTTCTTTACCAGTCTGTTCCGCAGAAAATTTCCAGTAGGCTGAAGTTCACTGCCAGCGTGGTCATGTGATCGCCATGTCAACTGAACAAATTGCCTCTTCACTAATCATGAGCTCTCTCTTCAGTCAAGGGACAATCAAACATTTTCTTAAACAGAGGTAAGGACCTGCCAATCCTTAGACTTGTTGCATCCTAAATTTCTGTGACAGAAAAGTGAGACAAATGATGCTACAGCGCAACACACTTGTAGCTGTACCTCAAAATATCATCAAACTCGGCCCATTCTGAGAAATGAACGGCTGGAAAGCCTGGACTTAGCAAGGCAGTGATAAAAGCAAGAGGTGGGTGGCTATTCTGATGGAAGAAGCATTTAAATATATTTAAAGTTAACATTTTTTTAAAATAATCATTTTCATACAATTTCATTAATTTGTTATTTCACCAAACAATTCTAATATAACATGCATAGTTTACTTTATTTTCCCTAAATCTGTATTTGCTTCAAACTTTTTGACCAGTAGTGTATATTCATGAGAAAACAAAATGTACACCAATTAATGGAAGAGATGAAGCAGGACAGAGGTAACATGTTCATTCAAAAGAGGATTCACAAATAAGCATTACTGTATTTCTTGTTTGAATTTCACACAAGATGGCACCAGTGTCTCAATATAATTTCTCATGCTTCAGATTTAAGGTAGCGTGATCAAGGGCTGAATTCTCCCTCTCAGACAGTATCAATCTCTTGCTTCCATCTTTTAAAAGAAAGCCAGCGGTGCGTGCCAACTTTGACTTCTCTGACGAACGAACTCCAACACTTCTGATTAGGAGAGGATGGCACACCTGAAGTAAAAAAATCCCCGCACAGAAGAGCGAGAGTAACCATGCTTCGTAAAAGCCCAGACCAAATGGGAATAAAACCGCATCCATGCCAAACAAATGTGCAACATGCTGCATGCAGCACCATACATAACTTCAGTTACTGTTCTGTGTAGTGTCATGGACTTCTGCTAACAGTCACTCACATGTAGCGGTTAAGTCGCTAACACCTGAAGACACACGAACTGCAGAATGCTCCCTCTTACCTGTCAGAGGTGTCTTGTTCGGAGTCATCTGGGGAACAGGACCACGTGCAATTCCATTTTCCTACAGCAAGAGCCATCGTTGAAGCTGGCATGGCCATGGAGGAGTAACAGTAGAAGGAACGTTTGCCTTTAAGAGAGTTAATAATAAAAAAAAACTATTGGTTTGGAAAAGCCTCCTTTTTAAATAATAGGTTTTTACTCACTTCATTGTTAGGGTTATATGCAAGGGAGCAGGAACCCTCTTTAATTATGTAGTGTGCAATACCTTCATGGAGCTATGTGAAGAGAAAAAGCAGCTTCTTAAATAAAAGGACATTATTTCCAAAAGAACAAAAAAGAAGCCTAAATTTTAAATATAAAGGAATGATGTCTAAAGGGGAAGCTAGCAGATTTTTTCTAAGTTTCTTTTAAAACGAGAGAAAGAATAGGGGTCTGAAAAAACATCAGGTACCTAATAAACAAAAAAGAGAGACTAGTATCTGATAATGTAAAATAAGGATCTAATTTTTTTTTAAAATAAAAAAACCTTTTTCCTCAAACGTGCCCATCTAATACCTTTTTTTTTCAGAAATTTTAATATACTATGCCAATCAGTTTAAAAAATAATATTTCCTAATGTCTAACCTGTGACCGTTTCGTACGCATCTTAGCTACCAAGGTAATCAATTAAGGTTTGTTGCAGACTGTGCCTTACTTAATTCAGTCTGGTCTGCATTACCACATTGTACAGTAAACAGAGCGAGAAGAGCAGCGATTGTTTGTATCAACATACCAGGTATGTTCGGATGAAACTTGGCTGAAATAGCATCTTCTTAATAGTATCTGACTGGGTTTCGTTTGAGAACCCCTAGTATTTGACACTATAGAAAAGGTAAGAAAAGAGAGAGAGAGAGAGAGAGGATCTTAGATGAAATAAACATTCTTTTCCTAACTTGTCCAACATTAATAGATTAATAGCGTATATATATATATATAAGCCATTTCTCACCGTCTCCTTCCTCTTTAGCAGTGGGATTGTGGTCTCCGCTCATCAACACTGTAGACCTATCTTCCACATGGATCACAGCCTGCCATGTTGATAGGACTTTGGGATTGTCCTGGCTTGGGAAGAAAGACCGGTTGTTTATCCAGTGGCCGTGGGTGAAAACGCATTCACTGCAAAGCAACAACAAAAAAGGGGTAAAACAACTCCCTCTGAAAAAAGCCATTTCTCATTTATGACAGAAATTGCTACAGTTTGCCGAGTCATTCAACAAAAACAAAAAACAATTTTAAAAAATGCAAAAATTTCCCAATAAATTACTGCAGGAATTCTCTACTTCTTCTTCAATGGTTGTTCAATAAACTAATTATCCTATCTCAAAACACTATGCAAGAAATTTCAATAAAACTGCCACAAGGTTTCTGCCTTTCTCCTTGCCTGCCATCAGTTTACTCCATTATTCTATCACTGAGCAAAATAGACATTTCTCAACAAAATTCTTACGTGAGAACTTTCAATAGATTTCAGGCAAGGAAAGCTTTTGTTGGGCAAACAGAATCCAAAACAACTTTCTGGAAAAATCCTACAGGGAAGGTTTTCACTTTCACTAGCTTCTACTTGCCCCCTCAACGTTTTCCGTGATGAATAATTCTTCAAACCTAATACAACTCTGGCATCCCGAACTGTCAGACATAAGTACAAAAGAGCCGACCGACTACTGTTTCTTTCTTTTCTTGATAATTTAGAAATAATAAAATTTTGTTGCTATAACATCAGATGCTAAAAAAAAGTTTTTAGAAATCTAATTTATGTATATACACATACACACAGAATTAGGCTAGATTATCAAAGCGAAGATCCTAAGTTTTTTTTTAATGTCTGCCACTGGTCAGGCCTCATCCAGTCTATGCATTGTGGGTATGTCATCTTTAGCTTCAGATTACTACAATAGAGTTGGAAGCCATTGTGGCTTTCATAAAAATTATCTCTTACAGGGAAGAGAAATAGAATGTAAATCATTTTGACCAAGTTCAAGAGATTTTATCAATCTTTGTTGGAGACATTATCAAAAAGGCTACTAAGTTTAATAACATATCTGAATGAAGGATTTAGAGTTCAAAGTATGAAATAGGTTTGAACATGTGAATAATTTTAACAGTTTGGAGAATTTCATTCTAATTCTAAATCAAATCTCAAACTGTGTTGTTTAGAAGTACAAAAGTTGGACTATTTTAACAGTTAATTAATTTACAGGCAAGGGGTTGTATAGAAATCACAAACAATAAGC
The DNA here is from genome assembly GCA_018389105.1 of Nautilus pompilius. Classification (NCBI taxonomy): domain Eukaryota; kingdom Metazoa; phylum Mollusca; class Cephalopoda; order Nautilida; family Nautilidae; genus Nautilus; species Nautilus pompilius. Next base: position 166,472 of record JACATO010001859.1, on the reverse strand, counting down.
AGTTTTGCAGAAACTACTCTGTCACTATGGTTGGTTTCCTGCAATCTGAGTGGCTGTCACGTGCCAGTGTTTTACTCACTTCTGATCCTGATCCACAACCCACTTCAGCGAGGCTCCTGTCTGCTTTGTTGCATAGGTAATCTGGATCACATGTGGAAAATCTGATGCAACCCGAATGCCGTTTTCCCATATCCTTATGCACCATTTTTCAACAATAAAATTCATTTTCTTCCCATTTTTTTTCTGCGAATACTGCAAGCACTCTTCTTCTTTTGTTTTCCAATCAAGATCTTTGTATTCAGTGTAATCCAGACTTTCAATTCCAAGAACGTCTAAATCACATGCATCAAGAATAAGAACAAAGATTTCTTCAGTTTCTACATTAAACAATGGATTGTTAGTGTCAACATGGCGTGCACTAGAGTAGCTCGGTCTGCCACGGTTCTCAGTATCCAACCCAAAAACTTGAGGCAGAATGTCACCAGATGGAAGCTCCTTTTTGGGTGATTTATCAGTGGTGGGGTCGTTACTCTCCTTATGACATCCAGGACTGGTCCAGACAGATGAATCTGAACTTATCGCCAAATGAAAAAGCATTTCATTCTTATCATATTTAAAACCAGGGCTGATTAATAATCTGTTTTCTGGAGATTCTCTGCATATCTGATGAGCAGTGTCATCAACTGTTTGAGGTATTTCAATAATGTTCCTATTTTCTTCTGTGGAGAGACCAAAATTTTCATTTTGTTGCACATTCTTTTTGGATATTTCTAGCAATGGTTGATTAGCCTCATTTTTTCCTACATCCAAGCTTTTACAACAGTGCTTACTTCCACAGCCATATATTTGTTTTCTAACTTTCAGTTGCTCACATTTATAATGGCTTTTTTCTGTAGAGTTCCCAACAAAAGTTGTAGTCTTGGATAAATTTTGCCCTTTGTATTCATGGATATTTTGTAACTGACCAATAAAATCTTCTGTCTTTGCTCCTCCTATAGTTCCAAAACGGTTGCCATGTTGACTAATAGAAGACAGGTCTAAAATATCTTCAAATGATTCCTTATTTTGATCACATGAAGCCACCTCTACACATTTCAACTGCCCCTGATCTTTCATCTTCAGGCTATCAGAGGAGACAGATGTAGTAGCTTTGGCTTCCATGTTATCTAAGCAAAACATTTCCTTATATCTATTGTGAATTGCACATCTTTGTTTTTCAAAAAAATCAAAATTTGAATTATATGGTAAACAGTTGTCCGAAATTGAACATTTATTCTGGTAAGAATCACCATCAATAATTTTACAACCTGTCCCAGTTTTGTTCTGCATGCATCCACGAATGCCTGCATTTTGATACTGATAACAAGATGGTTGACTAACTATATATCCCAAATCTAGATCTAATTTCAAATCTTTTACTGGAGCTTTCACTTCTTCAGAGTAAACATCTGAAATTTTACATTTTTTATCCTTTTCTCTATACAGATCTAAATCTAAACTAATTTCTTTTTCTTTCTTGAAATTTTGCCAAGATATTTTTATCAACTTTTCTGAAGGTTGCTCTGAAGATGAAAATCCTCTAAGATTTTCCCTATAACTGTGTGAATCTGATTTTAAATTCCAATGGACGCCTTCACTGTTTAGCTTTACACTTGGACTTTGATGCAGATTACACGAATCTCTTCCCTCATCAGGAGTTTTGTGAATGTTTTTACTTTTTTTAATCACGCTGCTTGCATTGTGAAAAGGAACCAGGAATAAAGTTATTGATCCAATCAACTGCTTGGTTTCAAATTTGCATGTCAAGTCTAAAATGTAATGATCCACCTTTATTGTCTTCACATTTGACATCATCGGTAAGTCTTTTTCATGTGTAGAGTCCTCAGACATTGTAAATCTGTAAAAGCATGAAAAATAATGAGCATAAATGAATGAAAAGTTTTCAGAACTGTTATATACACAAGATAAATATACATATGTCAAATTTCTAGTTTATTCAGAGAGCCAAACCTGTTATTATACAACCAGAACAGTTTTAAATCCTTATCCTTCACTGGTTATTACTTATGCACCTCATATTTATAAATCTTTATGAGATCTAACCAAATAATTGCTAATGACCCAAAAGCTACCAACATGTAATAGTTTACTTCAGTAAAACCATCAGGTATTGTTTGGTACAAATATCCTGTACTACTGCCAACCATGCTTGAGACTAGATCATGATGACATAAGTCAATTAAACATATTCAGATGGTGTACATTTTACAACAGTAAAGGATTCACGGCCACCGTGAATTACTACCATTTATATCTTCCATGAAAGTTCACTGACTGACATAGAGAAATGAACTTTATCATTTAAATATGGTAATTATGATTGTATTTTTTGATGGATATAAGTTAATTGCTTCACAAATCAGTTTCATATGTCATGTAGTAAATTTTAAAAAAACTCATTCTCTGATTCCCTTCCTGGTTATCCCATCTCTCTCTCATCTTTTCTAAACACTTCTTTGGCAGATTAAATAAAATAATTAAATTGAACCGAAACAGTACGATTAAAATGACACTAAATCTACCCTCATCTAACTGTTTAAAATTGCATGTTAAGTATATTAATGTCAGTGTTCACTTAGATGCCTGGTAATGAGTAACAGGTCTTTGGTGTCGAAAGACTGATATGGTTCTCTCTCTTTCTGTAGTAGACACGTACTGATATTTAACAGTAGATTAATTATTAGTCATCTCTCCATCTGTAAACATTTAGTTCTTCGGCTCTTACGGAACCTGGCCGGGATCGCGAACCTAGGGGTTATATCTGGAAGACGATAACCTAATAACACTCGAGGGAGTGTCTGGAACTGGGGAAACAGGACAGAAAAAATATCTGTTTCGTAACAAATTCAGTTTCTATTTTTCCTATCTCCCGCTGAGCGACCGGAGCTGGCCGCGCGCACTCATCTCATCAGTCCTCGCTGTTTCCTTTCCCTGATCAACAGAAAAATTAAAAAAAAAAAAAAACGAGAAATATCAGGATAAAAATCAGTAGGTAAAATGTTATTTAGACGAATCCCTTCAAGCAGCCGCACTTTCAGAACTGAGCCTACCACGGGTACTCTTCTTTATTCAGGAGAAATTTAAAGCGCGCCGCCTACCGGCAGCCTCGTTCTCGTTTAGTCGCCCGGGGGGCTATCGGCTTAATGGCGTCCGGCTCTTGTGCTTAGCGAGTTTACGATGGAGGAGGAGGAGAGTCTGGAGAAGCTGGTGGCGGCCGTCGACTGCAAGCAGGGAGCGGTTAGGGCCGTTCGGTTTAACTGTAAGTCTGTCTGCGTATTTATCCGAGCCTTCTGTTGGTTTGAAGTCAATGGATCTCGAGTTTGGCGCCCGCCTTCTGGAGGAGGTCAGGGTTTGTGCTGCTGTCAGACTTGATCCCCCCTGAGGGGCCGTGGTGCTTGTCCCTGGGGTCTTCACGTGTGTCAGTGGGGGGGGTCCGGGTCAGAAGGAACGCTGGACGTTCACCAACCGGGCCGGAGATGGTGTCAGGAGGAGGAGGAGCCCCCCCCCGGGGTCTGCACAACAGCCACACACACACACACACCTAGGTGTCAGGAGGAGACGTCCGACCAGACATTTGCTACCACCACCACCTTCCCTCCCTCCCTCCCCAGAACTTTCATTCTTTCCGATGTGGGGAAGAAGCCCCCCTCGACCATGTCCGGGGTGAGTGGGGGGGGGGGAGGGAGAAATCGTATGAGGGAGAGACTCCAACTCCTGCTTCGGCCATTCGGTAGCTTAGCCAAGTTATGTAGTTATACCGAACTTAATGGAAACCCTGTCCCACAACGAATGTTACTTGTATTATTATTATTATTATTATTATTATTATTATTATTATTATTATTATTATTATTATTATTATTTTTCTAGGTTGTATTTGTCTTAAGATTTTGTCTTTATGAGCTGCTGGTTTTCTCTTAAAAAAAATTTTTTGGTCCCCATCTCTAAATCTGTTTGTTTTTTAATTTTAATATTTTTATTTTAAAGTACAATTATCTAATGGGAAATTTATCTACAGGACGCTTCTGTCAAACCTTACCAGTAGTGACTATAAGTAAGGCCGTTTGTGTACGTCTTACTGCTTGGCAAGAATGAACAGTGTTTGTTATCGGGAATGCTGCACATGACAGTTTATGCGCGATACATCCTCTAAACAAACATTGAAGGTTTGACTTGTAAACAATCTATATAAAGCAGGAGGTTGTAACAACCATGTATAAACAAGTTGTACTAACATTGAAGGTTTGACTTGTAAACAATCTATATAAAGCAGGAGGTTGTAACAACCATGTATAAACAAGTTGTACTAACATTGAAGGTTTGACTTGTAAACAATCTATATAAAGCAGGAGGTTGTAACAACCATGTATAAACAAGTTGTACTAACATTTACTATTACTAAGAATGAACTTACTGTAACATTTGCTTATATGAGCAGTTAAGTATGGAGACAAAGCAAGCTTACCAGATGTGGGCATGGCATCCATGATGTATAAAATGACAACACCCATGTCGAAGTGAAAGCAGAAGGGATGGGTTCCCTTTAAACTGCAGAGTGGAGGCAAAATGACTGAATTTTTTTAACAATAAACATAGACAAAATTCAGACACTCACTGAAATGTTTACACTACATGAACTTGATCAAATACAAATCAAACACTGTGCATTCACCAGTTCCTGGATCTAAGAAATTCATGATGATCAACGGACTGGTGTTTTTAACCTTCATCCTGCAAAAACATCTTTTATAAAGCACTTGAAGCTTTTGTTCTGGGATGTATCCACTTGTGTATTAAGGTTTGTGGACTATCTGTCCCTTTATAAAACAAAGTCTGTGTTTATCACTTCCACATTCTGTTACACCAATCTTTCCTTGCAGTCACTTGGCTCACTTCATTTTCTCTTTACCAAATATGTTCTCATCTACCACTACCACAATGTTGGGGCCACCAAGTTTTTCCAGACATTTACTTTTTGACAAACTGAACTGATTGTTTACTGTTGGCTTTTCTACTTCTGTCTTCAGAAATAAACTCATGACTACTCTTTAAAATTATAGGTATGTCAGTTCTAAGATGCTTTGGATGAATAGTTTAGTTTGTCAAAGCATGATCTCACCTGGATGGATTTACTGATGTTACTGCATTCATTTCTTTGGATTGCCAGCTAAAACCCATTTGCAATTTGAGGCCTTGCACTAATAGGGTTCCTGCACTCTGGACAGGAATCTTAACATTTGAATATGACTCGGTTTAACGTCTCGGGCATGAAATGCACCACTTTTCAAAGATTTTTATTTCTTTGTCGTGAAACCAGACTTGAATGACAGACCTGATCATTTTTCTTTAGTTGTACAATCTATTTTTCAAAGTTGACTTACATATAGTCCATAAATTTTTAATTGAGTTTACGTTAAACTAATTTTGGCTAAAATTCTTTAAGACCATGTTTTCTTTAAAAAAAAAAATTTATCAATTTTTGTTACTAATCAAAATTTAAATAATTTCTTTGAACCTTAAAAAAAAAAAGGTTTTCTGGCTAATCTAAACAGTTGGTATTGTTCATCCTGAAGTACTCTGATCTATGGCATGGAGCCAGATCATGTTGGAAAACTATGTGCAGGGATATCTTCAGCATTTCTGGTTTGACACTGTTCTAGAATCTCAGTATATTTTTTAACTATTTATCGTGCCTTGCAGTTTCAAGTTTCTTGTGCAGAAAAACTACACCAGAAAATTTCTTTTCTTGGTTGCCTTAGTTCAATTGTTGAGAGAGCTGGTTGTGAGTTCACCAGGTAAATGGTGTACAAATCAACATTGGCGCATTGTTATATTCAGGCAAGTGGTTTTGTTCAGTTAACAATCTTCATTATATTTGTTAGCAGTTGTTCTTTCATTGGTTTCTTGGCTTGGTGCCTCACTTTAAGCAGTCAGTGTCTTACAGCTGGTGATTTCTGGTTAAGCATTTCACTGGTTTTTTTTGGGGGGGGAATCCTGCTTGCTCGTTTGTATTTTGCATCTCTGAGTAATTTTTTTTTGTTTTTTCCTGCATTTGCCTTGATTGGGATACCAACCTTGTCATTTTTTTAATAATTATGATTGCTTCCACACTGACTTCATTGGCAATTTCTAAGAGAGAGAGAGAGAGGCTTATTCAAGGGAAATATTTCAGTTCTTTTCCTTGATGTAATTCCATGTTCATCTTAAATGCAAAATGAACATTACGTGTGTCTGACTCTGACAAGAATATAATAACAGGCAGAAACTGAACGACTAACCCAATATCAAATGATGACAGTGATGCATAGTATAGCATAAATAATTGTTTATCAATAATAAATATATTTAAGAAGCTTTCGTTGTTTCTTTAAAAATTTTTTTTGTTTCTTGTTCACTTTAACTTGCACAATACTCTAGATCAGAGGTCTCCAAACTACGGCCCACAGGCCACATTCGGCCTGCAACGACACGTGGTCGGGCTGTAGAAAAAACAAACATCTAATTTTTATTTGCTCAAAAGGGTTTATAGACATAGACAGCTAGGCGCATACGTGCAGCTCAATCAATCGTTATCAGCACGTTGAAACACTCGCAACATCTGAAAACTAACCGGCAAAAGAAAGCAACTTTATTTAATTCTGTGAGTTACTCTATTTTGTCTTTGCACCACTTATTCTATGTTTGAATTAGTTTCGGCTGTGCTGTTGCATGTAGTATGATATAGAAGTCTTGCTGATTTCTCTGAATGTTACCTACTTAAATATTTAATACAGTTTGTGTCCAAAGTCTGTGTGATTTTTAAGACAATATTTTTACCTCAGAAATGATTGAACTAGAGCATCCGGTATGGTTCCTTATGTTGTAGATAGCGTTTTTCATTACAAAACAAACAAGTGAATGTATACTTTTTTAAATATAACAGAAATTTGATAGTAGTTTTTATTCGCTCTGAAAGAAAAAATTGTCTATCTTACTTTTAATAAACCGTATCTGCCCAAACTACATAAAACTATATTTCGGTACAGTATTTATTATTATTATTAACAACTCTTTCGAAACTGAAATAGGAAACTTTAACTAAAAAAATGAATTTGCTTTTGACTCGACTTCAATTCCAAACAGTCATCCTCCACTTATATCTTAACGGCTTAATAAAATTCTTAATAAAATATGGCCTTTCCATGCTTGCTCATAAAATTTCTTTTGGATAACTTAGGAAAAATAATTTTTAAATACTCAGAAAGTTTGAAGTCGTCTTTAATGCGTTTTTTAAAAAATGCACTCAAAAGGCTGAACTAAGAGATTAAGTCGAACATACACTGGTCAAGTCGTATCTAGTAGGGTTACTCAAATAGCACTTGATTTTAGGATCCTACTTAGTTTTAAGAACTGTACATGTATGAATAATTTATTTGTATGAAATGAACATAATTTAGAATGTACATCCATCGATCGGTAAGTAGAAATAAAAGTGTGAATGCATGATTATGCGACTTAAATTAGTCCCGTTCTATTGTCCTTTACCATAGTTGTGTGTAGAATCAGTGTTCGTATCCTGAAACTTGGTGCACTTCTTGAAGAGTACAATAACTGTTGTAAGAATTCAAGCTTTTTAACTTTCAGACACATTCTTCAAGTATGGAAGGAACAAAGAAAAGAAAAGTGGACATTGAATGCCGTCTGTTTAATGAAGAATGGGGCATAAAGTACCTCTTTGTGCAAGCAGATAATAAGGCTTTGTGTCTTGTATGCAGAGGAACTGTTGCAGTTTTGAAGGAGTACAATGTGAGTCGGCACTATGAGACCAAGCATGAACGAAGCTATTCCCGATTCACAGATGCACAGCACATAGAAAATTTTGAATCATTGCAACGCAGTCTGTTTGGCCAACGAAATGTTTTTATGAAAAAGACAAATGAAAATGAATCCTTAACCAGAACTAGCTACCAAAATAGCTTATGCATTGCTAAAAGAGAGAGCCATTCACAGATGGGATTCTTATCAAAGAGTGTTTAATGGAAGCAGTGGAAGAGTTATGTCCAGAAAAGGCAAATGTGTTCGAAAATATTAGTCTTGCTCCAAATACTGTTGTTCGTAGAATTGAGGATATAGGAAGGAATATTGTTCATCAAATTGTAGATAAAACAAGAAATTTTCAGTTTTATTCCATCGCACTTGATGAATCAACTGATGTATGCAACACATCACAACTCTTAGTATTCATTCGCGGCATCGACAGTGAATTTTATGTCACTCAAGAATTGACGTCAGTCCACAGTATGCACAGCACAGTTTGTGGAGAAGACGTCTTCACTGAATTGCAAAAAATGATGGTAGAATATAACTTGGAGTGGAAGAAACTATACTGTGTAACTGTTGATGCTGGAAGGAACATGTCCAGAATGAAGAAGGGTTTACTTGGACATATCAAAAACGTATGCAAGGCTGATGGATTCTCGAAGCCCATTTTTCTGCATTGCATTATCCACACCCAGGCAGTGTGTGGATATATCCTGCGTTCTAAAGCCTGTTGTATCAACAGTGAATTTCATCCGATTGCATGGACTTAAGCATCACCAATTTCGTGATTTTCTAAGAGAAACGGATTCTGATTACATTGATTTGCCTTATTACACAGCAATTCAGTGGCTAAGTTGCGGAAAAGTCCTTTCATGTTTTTTTCAACTCAGAAAAGAAATTCACTCATTTCTCATGGAGAAGAAACACCCAGAACTGCTTCTGTAAAACGCAGACTGGCTTGCGAAATTGGCATTCTTTGCAGACCTGTCAGGCCACATGAACCAGTTGAATCTTAAATTGCAAGGTGAAACAAATCTGATTTGTGATCTCTTAACACACGTCCAGGCTTTCCGAAAAAAATTTAAACTCTTTGAAGGACAGCTTCTTGTTAAGAACTTGGCTCATTTTCCATGCTCTGAAAGTTGCGGAAACGAAGGAGAGGTGGAATTTCCTTTTGGTTTTGCTATAAAAGTCATTACAGACTTATTAGTACAATTTTCTGCAACGATTTTCTGATCTTGATCAGAAAACAGAGGAAATTAAGTTGTTTCAAAGCCCGTTCGATTGCAATGTTGAAACTCTCCCAAACCGGCTTCAGTTAGAAATAATTGATCTTCAGTCAGATGCAATGCTCCAAAGCAAGTATAAGGAGGGAGATCTTATCAAGTTTTATAAATTATTGCATCCTGAACATTTTCCAAATTTGAGGTGATTCGCCATGGGATTGCTGTCGATCTTTGGCACTATCTATCTCTGCGAACAAACCTTCTCAAAGATTAAGTATATCAAATAGAAATATCGATCGATCAAATTATCCAATGAACACTTGGCATCCATCCTAATAATTGGCTCATCAAGCCTAAAACCTAAGTACAGGGACATTTTGAAAATCAAGACTCAGTTCCATCATTCCCATTAAACTTGTTCTGATCTTTTGTGTTCATTTATGTTAGTGTTCTCAATATTCTTACTTACTTCAATTAAAATTTGTAAGCTTAAAGAAAATACAATTGAACAAAAATGGCCTCCTTTTCCTATCTGCAGTTGGGTATTTGCTTATTCTGGCAGAACCCTTTCTTTGTTTTGAGATTATTAATCATAAGTTTGATTAACATTTTTTTCTTTGTAATTATCCAATCTGGCCCGCGCAGGTGTGTCAGACATGCCGTCCGGCCCGCGGTCTGAAAAGTTTGGAGACCTCTGCTCTAGATACCTGTTATTGGGGATGTACATCAAGGTCACTTTTAATACTGATTTCTTTTAATTAGTAATTTCTTCTGGTTACCTGGACACTATCCCAGCAGCCATAATTTGGTAAGCAATTTAGGGGGCTAATAGTTGCGTTGCCATATTACTACAAGGCACATTCTACAAACATGTGTAACGAATGCATGCACCAATTTAGAAAGGTTAAGTAGTTTACATGACAGCCTCAGAGATGTTTCTTGAGCTATTTTGTAACTGGTGGTTGCTGTTTTGAATACTTCAGCATGGCCCCCCCCCACATTTGTGGCGTTCAATAAAATGGCTTTTCAGCCAAAGTTAACTTTTTATTTATGATATCAGTTTGTGCACATAAAAGCAAATATAAAATCCTGCTTTGGTAAGTAATCAAATTTCTAATTGCTATTCATTCATTCTGTTTTTGTAAACTTTAAGTCCATTCAAGGGCTCTGGGTACTTTGTTACTTTAAAAATGCTCTGGACTTTTCTGTTTTGCCCGTAGATTTAGTTTAGTAGGTAGAAATAAAGGGGGAAATATTAGTCCAACTTTGTGGCCATTGTCCAAAATCATCATTACACTTACCTGACACAGGATTGGTCCCATTCAAGTCGGATAGGCGAGTTTCTACTTTGTGTGCATATTAAGTTATAAACAAGCTTGTTAATTGATTAAATATAAATGTTTTCTTATCTGTTTGTTTGTCAGTTTTAAAGTTGTATTAGTGCTGCAGGTGCCAACCAGTGAAATGCCATCTTTTAGTAACTCTCAATAAAACCAAGCCTCTTAGTGGCTGAACTCCTCTAGTCCCCTTTAAGGATGAGAAGTAACTATTTGATTTGAATCATTGGCATGGTTTATGAGAAATGTAGTGATGTGAAACTCGTTTTTCTTATTGATCTGCTACTATAATTGATGTTTGCCCACTTAATCTTCTATGACTCCCATAAACTAGATTATGAATTTAAAATCAATTTGTATTGACTGAAAGTATATCTACATTATTCATGTCTTCGTGAGTTTCAAACGTTTCGTGGTTTGAATACCTTTTCTATATTGAATTGTTTTTCGCTATTAATAAAACCAAAAGTCCCCAGCACGAGGCGCTTTCTTATCAACCTTGTGTGTGTGTGTTGTTTTTTTTGCTTGTCCACAGGTGGCTCAAGAGGTAAATTCTTCATTCCTATTTTATTCCTCTCAGAAATATTTTTTTTTTTAAATTGTAAATTAGTTTTTATTATGCATCTGCTTTTTAACAAAACTGACTTAAATCTTATTTTAGGATTTAGGGTGTATACCAATCTGGAATATCAAAATTGACTGGATAAATTCATACCACCATAAAGATGGGGATACTTATTTCATAATGTTGAAAGAAATGGATACGTAATGATCGAGGAATTGAGTTAGCTTTCTGAGAACCATGTACTTTAGAAAAGATTAATCTTGTGGGTTGCATTTAGCTTTTGATTATTGTTTGATAATTTAGTAAGTAAATAGCTGTAAAATTTGTTTTGCCAGTTTTGTTCAAAATAACATTAAAAATACTAAACGGGCCATGTTTGTTTACAGCTGATGGTCAGTACTGCTTGAGTTGTGGTAGTGACAAGACCTTAAAGCTGTGGAACCCACACAGATCGTTACTGCTGAAGTCGTACTGTGGCCATGGCTATGAGGTTCTTGATGCTCAGGGATCATGTGACAATAGCCATCTTTGCTCAGGTGGTATGGACAAAGCAGTCATCCTCTGGGATGTGGCCACGGGTGCAAGTGTAAGGAAGTACAGGAGCCATGTAGGTGAGCCAACCGTTGCTTTCTTTGTGATATTTTCATTGGTTCTCTGTTGCTTAAACCAGCAGATTAGATTACTTGTATAATATTTCTAACCTGCAGCAATTCCAGACATAGGTCACAATGTTTCTGAAGACTGACTTCTGAGTTGGTTGAGCTTAGATTATTCCTGAAATACAAGTTTAAAAACATTGAAAGCAAAGTGAGAGTTTCTAAGTTAATACGTTTGTTTGGCATCAGAAATTGGTTAGGGACTCTGATTTCTTGCCTGTCTGGATTCAGATAACATGGTAATTATAACATGGCAGCAGCTGGTGTTGTATCCGTAACATTTTGTTACGATGGAAAGATTGGTGACAAGCTTGGAGTACTATTTTCATTTCTTCCTTGAATGCAAAACCGCTAGTCTCTTTTTTTCTCTCTCTCTCTCTGCTTAATTTTAATTAGAAGTTGGTAACAAAATATTTGAAATTCTGTGGAATCTCTAACTATTGCTCTGCATCTTATTTTTAATTTTGGCCTGTAAATTTCTTGTGTTGTGTCTAAGATCATGACAATCAGTAGTCCTCGCATGCTATTACCAACATTCACTGTTCGTTTATTACCTGCTTACAAATTTACTTGTCTTTATTAATACAGCTGCTAAAGAAAAACAGTGCACAAAGATAATGCAATACTTTGGGAGGTAGCGTATTTCATGCAATGCTGTTCACTTCCAGTTATTGCTGAAACTAGTACTTTTTTCCTCTGATTTAATCAAACCAGTTACCTGAATGAAGTTAAATGGTGAGCACTAATTTTAAATGCATTTTTGTAGTGAATGATTTGGTGGTTCTTACACTGGACGGTTAGCTTAATGTTCATTCACTAGAGAAAAACAGCTGTATCTTCTTTAATTTATTCTTAGTGTGGAGTTTGAAATGGAATAATTACCCTAACTACTATTTATATTTACAAAAACTGGATATAAATGCCATTTAGTTATTTTAAATGGCAAAGGCACGACTTATTTCAATTGTCGGCCCAGGCAGGGAAAGCTGCTCTCTTTTAGACAAGGGAGAAAACTCTCACACAGCCAGAAGAAGAAGAAAAACCTATGGTAAGGTGGTGTCAGACCAAGTTGATTCTGACATGGGTTTAAACTCTGGCCTTCAAACTTATTTTTCCAGTCATATAACTACCCAACTGACTACCTCAGTATCTTTTATTTCATATTTTAAATTGAAAACTTTCCATCTACAAAGCTGTCACAATTGTCTGCTGGACTGTAAACTGGCATTTTCAAATTAACATTTAAATTAATTCTTTGAATTTGGGAAAGCATCTCTCTGTGGTTTAATATGCTAAAATATAATTGGGGAAACTCTGCACATCTTGATACCATATCTCAATGGAATTAACTCCATTCTTTGATGTGAAATGTGCATTGTCCAGTTTATTTTATGTAGACAATATTTGTTCCATCAGTGTTTCTAAATGCAATTCCATTTTGCGTGGTAATTTTTTTATAAATTTAGATAGTACATTCAGGTGTCCAACTAATGTTAGCTAAAATACACTGCCATTGGCTGTGTTGAGAACAGGTACTTGCTAGACTGAAAAAAATTGTGTGCTTAATTGTGTTTATAAACAGGAACAGTAAGCTGTGTCCGATTTAATGAAGAGTCAACAGTGATTCTGTCTGGTTCTGTAGATGGCACAATAAGAGCATGGGACTGTCGGAGCCGTCGGCTAGAGCCAATCCAGGTGAGTCTTTTAAAATGTTTATGCATATTTCCAAAGTTTTAGGACATGAAACAAGAAACCCTTAACTAGTTGTGCTTAGATTCCCCTATTGTGATTCTCTTGCCCTTCAGACATACTTGTAATATTGAGCTTGTATTGTACTGCCTCAATTACATTACTTGAGTCTTTTGAGAAATCTAGTCCAGCAAAATACCTTTTGTTTTAAAGATTTTAGATGAAGCAAAGGATAGTGTCACCTCAATTGAAGTGTCTGATCATGAGATTCTGAGTGGATCCGCTGACTGCTATGTCCGAAGATATGACATCAGACTTGGGAAGCTGTTTTCAGACTTCACTGGAAGTATGTGTAGAGCAGTTGCTGAAATTTAATGTAGCATAGTTAGTACATAAGGTCTAGAGATTGGATGGGGAGTCGGATCCCCTTTATAATTAATACTGTATACGCTTTTTAAACCTACTAACAGTTCTACATTGGGAGGGGGGGGTTGGTCTCTTCTGATATTGGTTAAATACAAGGAAGTATCTTGGTCTGATTTTTTTTTAGAAGCTTTATTTAAAAAGTTAAGATTCTTTAGTATTTTAACAACTATGTAACTAACCATTAGATGCTTGATATGAAATTAGTGCAATATAGTCTGTTTGATAACTGAATGTATCTAATTGAGATGTATTATTTTCCATAGCTACAGTCCAGTGTTAATTACACAATGTAAACCACTGATTTACAAACTGGGTTGTGTTTTGTTTTGTTTTTTTGAAAATTCTTAAATTCCATTTCATTAGTAACCCATCCTTAACTGTATCAAAGCATACCCATGTTCATTAATGTTTTAAAATGTTAACTTTTTCATAATAACTGTTGATTAGGATTTAAAAGTACTGAGACAATTCTGAAACTGCAAAATTGGGCTAGAGTTACCTCTATCTTCTGATAAGCTATGATCCTATTTAAATCTTGAAACCATGACTTACCTACTAGCAAGATAGGGGATTTGTTTGAGAAAAAACTACTATTTTCAGGGACTGTAACTTGTGTGAGCTTTACCCGTGATGGACAGTGTTCACTGATCAGTACATTAGACAGCTGCCTAAGGCTTTTTGACAAAGAATCTGGGGAACTCTTGAACGAGTAAGTAGAATATTCGCTTGTAGCCAAGCATATCAAACATGGCAAATGTATAGGTGTGATTATTCTCATTAACTGACTTGTACGGTGTTTTAAACAAATTGAAAGAAGTTTAAAATTATCATAAAATAAGTGATTTCATTAAATCAGTCCAAGGGTACTTAGGCTGGAATAAGCAGGAATGTCATTTTAAAGGCCAAAATCTGCAAAAGGGACCAAGACTTCAGGTGTATCCATTTCCCCAGGACACTTTTAAAAACAGGACTCTTAAAAATGCATCTAGAACAGTGGTTCTCAACCTTTTTTGGGCCATGCCCCACCTAATCACCTCTAAAATCCTGATGCCCCCATGTGGTGATATATAATTCTTATCATTTAAAAAGTTAACTCCGTTTCAGCTGAAGAAGCTTAAAACGCCAATACCTTGGTTTAAACAAGCTTCAAAAGAACATGGCATCCATGAAAAATGAAATAAACAAAAGACAGTTAAAGTTTTGAGCAAGAAATTACTGAAAAAATTGTAAGAAAAAATATTAAGTGGTATTAGATTTTAATAATGATACATATGATAATAAGAGAGAATTCACAGGTAATAAAGAGAGAGAAAATTTCTATATTTATGAAAATATTTGTGGATTGTCTCATACAAAAACAGCAAATAAAAATTCAAAACATGTAATAGAAAACTGAAATGTACTATGAACACAAACTAATTTGAATGGAAGCTTATTTGATCATTTTAATTACTGTACAATAAAGTATAGGTTCCTATCAAATGCAAAATGCCATTTGAGCACACCTCAAGAAAAGCGGAATAAAGTTAGTGAGACCCTTGTGCTTCATGCCTGCTGCAAAGAGATTTTATATTAGGCACTAATTTAGTCAGCTTTAGTCTCAAATCTCCTCGTTTACTGATATCCAGTGAATTTCTTTTCAGTAGCAAATCATTTACAACGCTAAAGCCACATTCAGCTAAATATGAAGATGGAAACGGTAACAACAGTTTCTTTGCAAAGCTAGTTGAATTTGGGTATTTAGTTTGTCTCATCACAAAGCCATGCCATCGCTCCTTTTATGTTGAATAAAGTTTTAACTGACTCATCATTTTTTATTTCTGAGAGTTCTTCTTGGTACTGCACTGAAACATCATAAATCCACAAGCACTGGCTGCATCACCCACGATGGAAAATTAATCTGTTTTAAATCAGAAAATCTTTCTTTAAAATCAGAGGCCAATATTTTCAGATGATCCACAATGACAAGCACAGCAGCCTCAGTCGGCTCACATTTTTTTAGCCAATGAAATTGGTCAAAATTTTTGTCAGAAATATTTTTTTGGCATAACTCGATAAATGAAATAAAGCCAAATATCTTCGCCTTTGCATCAACAAGTGTTTTATTTGTTCCTTGAAGTTGTTTATTCAACACATTCAGTTTTTCGAAAATATCTGCTAAATAACTCAAAAACGCTTTTCCATCAACGGTTAGCAGGTGCTTCATTTCAGGCTTGTCACTTAGAAAGCCACTAAGTTCATCAAACAGTTCCATGAATCTTTTCAAACAATTCCCTTTCGAAAGCCACCGTACCTCAGTGTGAAGTAAAAGTCTCACATAGTCTGAATTGTTATCTTCACAAATTTCTCGAAAAGACGCTCACATTTGGCATTAGTTTTGATAGCATTGATAGATTTTATAACTGATTTCAGTACCTCATTAAGTACAGGAGAAATATTTTTCGACACTAAGTTCTCTCTATGAATAACACAGTGCACAAGAAGCATCTCCGGATTCTCATCTTTCATCAATTTTAAGCAGCCATTTTTCTTGCCCATCATAACAGGAGCACCATCAGCTGCACAAGATGTTATGTTTTCCATTGGTATATTATTGATATCTAAGTAGTATTTTAGTTTATTATATATATATCAGCGGCGGTAGTGGTGGTATCTAAAGATTTGCAGAATAACATTTCTTCAACAAATTCACCTTTATCAATATATCTTACATAAGTTAGCAATAAGGCCTCACTGCCTCTCACAGTTGATTCATCCATTTGTACTGAGAATTTTTCTTGTTTCAGCTTTTCAACAAGTTGTGTTTCAATATCTTCACTCCTAACAGTGTCGTTACTGAGTGGCATGGCTTTAACATCTTTGTCATCTTTTCCAGAACTGTTTTAAGAAATGCAGATATTGATGGTTTAATTAAATCCTCCCCTATAGTATGATTTTTTCCAGATTTAGCAATGAGTAAAGAAATTTCATAACTTGCCTCAAGAGTACGACTGATAGTAACAGTTTGTGCAGTGAACAGAGACTTTATTGTTGATCTTTTTTCAAACTTATTCTTTAAAGATTTGAAGTAATTCAAATCTGAATTTACATACGCACTATGTTTCGCCTTCAAATGCGCCTCAAGACGACCTCGTTTCATTGATTCGTTGGTCAAGCATTGTTGGCATAAGAGACAGAAAGGTGACCTTTCATCATGAGCAGCGGGTATGAAACCAAATTTCAAAAATTCCTCTGAATACTGACGAACTTTCTTTTTGCTTGCACTACTCATTTTATGCATAGGGGCTGTGACTGAAATAAATGAGTAATCTTAAGAAGTGAAATGCACTTTCAGAATTTAAGACGTTTAAGTTAACACAAAAATGAAATAAAATAATTAGAACGTTCAAGTAAACACATAAATGAAATGAAGTTAACACATAATTAATAAAACAATGCCGATTCGTTTTATACAGCACATAAGGACAGACAGTGCGGTACACCAGATTTTTACGAATGTGTGAGAAATTTGTATCACACACAAATGTATTGACGATAATCGTCTGACAAAAATATGCACACACACAAAATGAATTTGGCAAGACTGTTGTATTATATTGGCATTTGGACTATTAAGTTTTCATCTCTGACACTTTATGTATCTTCTCGTATCATCATAATACTAAACAATCAAATATATTCACGAGCAACCAAAGAAATATGTATCAATTACCTTGCGTGAAAACACCAAAACAACTTCTTTGTTTACGAGCTCTGAATTTTCAGAAAATGGAAATGCTCTCCTTTGAGAGAAAAGAAAACGGATTAAAATGGTTAATTTAGCAAAAGCCCTTTGAATCGCATTTCTAAATCAAATTCAATAAATAAGGTTCTTCCATGACCTCGTGCACTTTGTGTTACGTGCATGAAGAGCGATGGCACAGTGATTATGTAATAACTATACACTAAAAAAAAATATTTACTCAAAATAGCATCTGAAACATAAACTTTACCTGATGGAAAATCCAAAAAATAAAAATCGAAAATTTGGACCCAGACCCCTTCATTCGTACTCAATTGCCCCCTCTTAAAAATCGAATTGCCCCACGTTGAGAACCACTGATCTAGAACAATCTGGAGTCTGATATTTAAAATATTTTATCAGGTAATTCTCCCTATTGATTATCAAAGATCATTATTTCCCTTACACTGAACAATGCAATTCCAAAAAAGTACTACGCTCCTATGCAGTCACCAGCAACACCTGGTGTCTTTTTGAAGGATAGGAATCACACGGTGATTGCACTAGAATTCCTGTGGTAAATCATTTGTTTGCTTGAGAGAAATGTGCATGTTGTTGTCAGAGGGTTTGCTTTGGTGGAACTAAGTTTTCCTGTTGCTACTCGTCGTAATTCTAAAAATGCTAATCGCCCAAAGCCTAATGTCAGCCCTGTTGCGCTTTCAACCATTAAAGAGTTTTTCTCACTGCCCGCTGAGTTCAAGTGTACTTTCACCAGTGAGTATGCGGCTTTATCTGATGTAGGATTTGTCTTGTGCATTATACCATATCGAGTGATGTTATACGTTAGGTAGATTACGTTTGTTCTTCTGGATTGTTTGCGATGAAATTGACAGCAGGGGCTATAACGTCCGTCCCCCCACCCTAATCCCATTGTTTGTGTGGAAGATGCATGGTTCTTTACAGTAATCATCTGCTCATTTGTCTGTTTGAAAAAAGAGAAAATTTGGTCCTGACATAGGTCAGTGGTTATTGGCTGCTGGTTTTTAGATGTTTAAAATCAATTCGTTTTGACCTTTGGCCTGGGAACTTGGCTATGTAGTGCAGTGCGTGTTCTAAAAGACAGATGAGCTTTGGATTTTACATGCTTAAAAGGACAGACAATTTGCAAGGTGGATGCACCAGATTGAAATTATTGTAAAAAAAATTTTTATGGAATGACTCAAATAGTATAAAAGACTTAAAACAATTTGGTAATCTCAGGTAAAAAGGAAAAGTTAAATTTATAGTGCAGAAAGCAACAAAAAAAAATATTGAAATCACTCTCTCCCAGAAAGTGGTCAGTCACTGTTCGTTTACATGGTCGGCAAAATATTCCATCATCATCCACTCCACAAGGGGATACAGAACTGGCAGTAGAGGCAGGTAGTTTCCAGCCTGTGACCATAAAGGGTTTTGTGACTACTGGAGCAGAGCACATTGATCTGTCTGTCTTCTATCATCACCGAGATGTGATGGTCTTCATTTCAAGATGCACCTGATTCACTTTTCTTGGTAGGCTTTAGTTTCCTGGTGCAAAACCCACTGAGACCCTTCTCAACATTTGGCCGGAAGTCTTGGGTGTAGCCACATCGAGAGGTCTAATTTTGTACAGCTGGTCTCTCTCTCAGTATCATCAAGGGAAGATACCAGACTTGTTGTGGAGGTGCCTGTACTAATTCAGTTTCTTGAATTTTTTGTGTTGTGGCTTTTGACGCACTTGCTACATTCAGTCTGTCACCCACACTCCGGAAATTGTTGATGGCTAGAACGGATTGAAGGTTATCATGATGTTTGCTATGAAAGTGGTTGTCTGGTGCACTGTTGCTGCCTTTTGCATTTGTGCAGTGCACCGACTGGCCGCCTCTGTGCAGTAGGAAAGATTTTTGATGCTTAAACCTGAATATTTATGCTATTTGACTGTTGGTGCTCGAAAGGTTGTTAATGTCAGTCAGATTCCATTCTATAACTAAACAACTGGGTTAATATTCGTTTGTTTTGTGTTGTTTTCTAAGGCTGCTTTATTTTATAACACTTCTGAGGCAAATTGGGATTCAAAGCAATAAACGATGTTTAACTTTTGCTGGGTGTTAATCGACATCAAAGAAATTTCTGTAAAATGTTCAAACTCGTTTTTCTGCTACTTTAGAATCATGAGCAAATATTGCATAATGGTCTATTTGTATTCCATCTACCTGTTTACATTACAAAAATGTGTTCATTTTATGGGCAGAAAACTCGTTTGGCTAAACTTCCATTAGCATTGTCAAAACTGTTAATGTACTGGATAGGTAGTTTGGGCTTTTGATCAGTTCTACTTAAAAGTGGGTGGTTTTGGTTTCTAATCTTCCAGGTTAGTCATTCCTATCAGAGTTTGTGCTTTATAAAATTGGTTTTTATTCCCAGCGCTGTTAGCAGGTGTTTTCGAGTAAATTAGCACGTTCACTGATGGCCCATAAATGATTGGTTTTGTGTACACTAACCCCACCTTTTATAGTCTGACTAGTGATGTGACTAAAGCAAATACAAGGTTTAAAAAAGAAGATGGCCACAGACTGTTGCTGACATGACAAAATATCTTGTTGTGAAAGAAAATGCTTTTGTTTTATATTTATCTGATGTGCTACTTCGAGCATTCCAAGCCTCTGACTCGATGAGTTAAAACTCCAGGGCAACCTTAAATATTTTTGGCATTTATTTTATTTTATTTTTTTGGCTAATTAGTAATTTTTAAATACATTTTGTAGGCCCGAGTCTGGTATTTGTTTTAGTTTGGGTGATTATCAGAAAATGAACTAGACTTAGTTTATTGTAAATTACAGCTGTATTCTGTAGTTATAGGACTGAGTTGAAAAGGGACATGTTCCACTGACATTACTTATATAAGCAAAGAAGAAACAATTATAGCAGATAAAACAGATTGTGTGTTCCAGTTCCAAACAGTAGATAGCAGGTTTCTAAAAAAAAAAAAAAAAAAAAAATTGAGATCTCTAAGAGGAATGCATTGTCAAGTTTTCATATCTTTTAGAATTGAACTATTCAGTTTATCATGCTATTGAACAGGCTGCTTTGCAGTATCTGACAGGTGGTGAGGTGTAAAGCTAGTTTTGGCCCTTTTAAAAGACATGAACAAACACATCCACATCCCCTTAAATTATCAACATTTTACCAAGCTTTTCCTGTCACTGCTCTCTGAATAATCCTGATAAGGACTGTTGGTTGGTTGGTTTTCTTTTAGTATGATTAATAGATTGTGATAAAAGCTAGGAATTTAGTTAATGCACTGTCTGACACACTGCAGTGGAGTTGTTTTAAGACAGACATATTCATACTGATAAGGTTGGACTTGTTTTATGTTTTTCGTTATCTTCCTCAGAAATACTCATCACTATCAATGAGAATACTCTTCTAAAGTGCTATCATGATACTGAAGAGAGTTAATGCCAATACATCACATTGTGAACCAAAATTCATTTCTCACATTTGGGCAGAAAACATTTTGCTAATTACTAGTGCTAATAGAATCCATTTTAAAATGTTTCCTTGGACCTTTAACCATTATAACCTAAATTATATGCCACTTAATTTAGTAAGTAAATAGTTGCTCTGAAAAATTTAACGGCCATATTTAAATTAATTTTTTCAGGTACACTGGCCATACAAACAAGGAGTACAAAATTGACTGTTGCCTGAACAACAAGGATAACCACATCTTGAGCGGCTCTGAAGATGGCTGTGTTTACCTCTGGGATTTGATTGAAGTAAGTGTTCTGTTTACTACTGTCTAGCAGAAAAAATTGTCAGATTTGACTTTTGGTATGGTTAAGGATATTCCAGGAATCTTATTAACCACTTCAGTGTTTAATTATTTATTGGATAATATAAGAACTATTTGAATGTTTGATATTGAGCGCGTAGTGACTCTTAAATTATCTACATGGTCTTTGCCTCTAGCCATAGGAAATAAACTTGAATAAAACACTTCAGAATGCATGTCAGTGTTGCCACCTCAAATACTTGCTGCTGAAAAGTTTGTTGATTTGGTTATATTAAGAGCATTTAGTAGTAATGATTTTGCTTGGTTTTATTTCAGGCTGTGCTTTAAAATTTCTTATGCACAAATTTGAATGAGTGTATTAAGTTTTGTTTTCATAAATGTTTACATTTTAGGCCAAGGTAAAGAGAAAGCTAAACCATGAAAGCAATCGACCTGTGCATTCGCTGTCTCATCATCCAAGTGAAACGTCTTTGTTGACTGCCAGTGGAGGAAAAATGTACATGTGGCAATCTCGCTATGGACAGAACCAAGAGTGACTGGGATAGAGATGCACTTCGGTTAGTTCAATAGATGTCTGTTTCAAATATTGTCAAAGCCAAGCAAGAACTTGCTTCCATAGTCACACCAGGTATCTTACAGCTGTTGTCTTCTAGTTGTCAGTAGTACTGTTCATTATTAAATGTATGGTTACTGGTTTTACATTTCAGCTTGGTAATTGTAGATATTTGGAGATCCAAATAGAAGCTGCATAAAACTTATGAAATGAAATATTTCTTTTTTGCCCCTCATGTGCATTTGGTAAATAAGGTTTTTACAATTTTTGCAGGGAGCAAACACTACTTTTTGATAAGTTTGGTACTGGACTGCTAATGTGGAAGGCTTGATTTTGAATCCTAGTAAGAAGTCCCTAGTATCTTTATTTCTTCTCTGTCTCAAACATGTGGTTGTACATACATACATCAGAAAATGAAGAGTTCTAGAAAGAACAGACTGCACATTAATACCTATCCATGGATCACAGCACAAGCCATCACCAGGATACAAGTCATGCATGAGTTATGTCATTGAAAAACACCTTCGTTGGTGAAGGACATCAAAATTATCACTGTTCAATGCTTTCAACAGCAGCAGCCGATAGTGAGACCAACAGATGCCGTGAGTGGTCAGTGTGCATCCTGAACTAGTTTTCACATCCCTACCAGCAGGTGAATACATAATGATAGGATGTTCAAATTGTCTGTAAACCTTTATCTATCCAATATGCTGATGCACCCAGTCTGCTCAGCACAGTTATGACGGTTCATCTCCTTCAGGAACTTTGAGCTGAAGGCAGCACATGGACAGTTAAGTACAAAGGAAACTAAATTAGATATATTTTCTCTCAGGTAAGGATAGCACCATAGCTCTGTTCTGTCAAAAAGGTAAATCAACCTTGTGATTCTGAACAGGTCTTCTGGACATCACTACTTATCCATCTTTCATTTGAATAGCTCAAAAACAGCAGGTGGCGCTACTGTTCTTCTATTTGTGCAAAAATATTTCTCTCTTTAAATGTATCTGATTATAATTACTAATTTTGGCATTGAAAACAAACGATGGTAAAGAATGTAGACACCTTTATTCCGTTAACACTTTTAAAGCTAAGTTTAAATCAAAAGGATATCTTAGATGAACAAAGTCCAGAGAAGAATTTTACAAATGTTGATTCCTGTGTCCTACATCTTTATGAAACACCTGCTGTTTATGATTCAATGGCTGTTTTCTGTAAAGATTTAACTTACCAAACATAAAAGAAATATCTGTGGATTAATTTGTACTCCATACACCATTATCTACTTCACTGGAATTTGAAATTACAACTTTATCTATATTATTATTCTGTGCATCACAGTAGACAGGAATCCACCACACTTTTTATTTATTACGTTGGTCTGGAATGATCCCATCACCATTTAGAGGGAACAGATTGTTTTTCACATAAGCTTTCATTATATCGACAGCCATCTATGGGAGTTGGGTGCCAGGCCTTATGCTGTTTATTGGCTATAAACCAGTTGTATTTCCCACTATTAGAATACCAGCTGCTGGCCTGGTCTGAAGAAATGGTTAATGGCTGGCTTTGGATTTGGGTTGTTCGTCTGTTTAGTTAGATGGTATAAAAATGAGTAAACAGATGATCTTCTTCATGCCAGTTCCTCCTAATATGAACCTATTAATAATATTACAGTATTCAGATATTTAATAATAATAAATTTTGACTTCAGTTAATATTTTTAAATTGAGCGAAGTAAGTTTTGGTGTAAAATATCAAAAGTCAACCAGGAATCAGATGCTGTTTGATAGGAATTATAAAAGATGGATTCTTTGAAAGTATACATACACCTGACCACTGCTAACTTGATTTTAAAATATCAAATATTAATATAAATAGTGAATTTGTGAGCTTTGAAAAATTACTTATTCAATGGCAGGCTGATTGATACTAATTTTGAGACCTCTGCCTACTTTAGAGCTGCTTGATTCCATATCAGTTCACCAACCTCCTCCAGCATCACCATTTCCTTTACTCCAAAGATCACGTTCTACAGTACCAGACCATGTTCCATTTTCCAATTCTAAGTCCGACTATTTCAGTAAAAATGACGACTTGAACCTGAGGGGAATCAATCATCGAAGTTTCCAAACTGTTTTGGCTGCACAGAGAAATATTGAGAAACTTAATGAAGCTGTGCTACTGGCATTTATCACAATAATTTACCTACGTGGTACTCTGAAAAACTGACTTTCCAAAAAGATTCCTTCCATTGTCCTCTCAGAATAATTTCTATGATAGTATCTCCATTACTCTCCACTGCAAAAGTATAAAATTAATGAATTTACTTGTTGATTTTAATTGTAACCATGTGAAGTTATCTTCAGTGACATGATTTACGTCTTTAAATTTTATTATAATGGTGAACTAGCATATATCTTCATCAATTGTTTGTTGCTTATAGATATTAACCAGTCCAAATATGATCGGTAAAAATACTGTAACATTGTTCACTACATCCTGCAATGTTGACAATCACAGTTATGTGGACAGAGTCAAATCAGCAGTTCATTGGTTTAATTGAAAAATTACTAAAATCTTTAAAACAGATGTTCGTAAATCATTTGATATTTGTTTATAGATGGACAAACTGATCATGACAGATAGGCTGCTTTCAGTAAATAACAGGTGTGTGCTACCTGGTGAGTAAGATTACCTCCCCTGATGATTAGTTAAACATAGTTTCTGTTTTTAATTAACTATAATAATAGAAAATGAATTGGCAGAGTTCATATGTGAAACATTCAAAACCCAAAACAATAGAAGTAAATTATAGGGAGATCTCGTCGATAAGAGATAGGGACAGGAAAGTAATGGCAGCTGTCATCTGCTTACTGGGATAAAGAGAAGAGGAAAACATGGGGAATATTTGGGAAGAACAAAGAGGAAAATAAATTAAGAGGATTTCATGGAGGAGTAACAGATAGGAAAGGGAGAGTAAAGAGGACACTGGTCGTTCAGTTCACTAAGGGATGATCTCACACACAAATGGCCGGTGACCATTACACTGTAGAGAGAACACTTTCATGTTACGATGAATACAGCACAAACCCTCATAGTTCGGAGGAGGAATTCCACGTTGCCAAATGGTCAGATCCACGGCTGTCCCATCCATCCATAACCAGTCTCCTGCCTTTGCTCTGCAACCGATCCATAGCCCTGAAAACGATGGAAATAATGGCAACATTGGCAAGGACATTAAGATAAAACTGGACCAAAAGATGGCAGAGTCATGTGATTAATATGGAAATTAGCTGATGACATTTGCCCTTAATCAGACTATCTACTGATTGATGGGCTCTGTTATATGTTAAAGGTCAGAGGAACAGGAAGTTTATTTTATGTCCAGTGTCTCTGTCAGCCAGATAATGAAATCAGAGAGATAAGCATGTAAAGATAAACAAGGGATGGATTTATTGTCTCTCAAATGTCCACTTCCAACCAGGGGAGGAATCTGTTTGTGGTTTATAAAGATGAAGAAGAAGACATTTTTACTGGTTTATCTTGTGGTGGGAGGGGAAATGTAAAAATATTTGGAATGAAATCATCCCTCACTCACAAGGTGTAAGAACCTTTCTGGAGACCTGGGACACCAGTTCTCTCTTCTGTATGGTGATGGGGGACATCAGGACAGCTCCATCTCCCTCACATTTCTTGACTGCTGATGACCAGTTCATCGTCTCCCTGTACCACTTATACCAGATGCCCACTGTCCTGTTAAAGGTGTAGCCCTTACTGGTGAAATCTCTCCCTGCCACTGACAAAATTAATGTGAGGTTATTCCACAGAGGTGTGGAAGAGAGATATTAAACAACGACAACTTACATAGATCAATTGTTTCTGAGGGGAGACAGATGGAATCTATTGTACTAGAAACAATGGACCAGATAATAAAAAGGAAGTAGTCTACCCTCATACAACAGCACATAGTGAACATTCACACACTCAGAAACAGAGCAACAACAGAGGCTGAATAACGTTTGAGATGAGCATCAGATTTTAGGCTGAATGATGATAACAGGTATTTGTTAATGTGTGGAATAGTCCACCTTGTAGGTTTGTGGACTCTACTCTATAATAAGATGATATGGAGACTGTTTTCACTGAAGCCTGACTGAACTGTCAGCTGATTGAAGCTGCCACCTTTGAGGTCAGTCTTCTGGATCATTCCTGTTGAATTGTGTTGCTCTGTTTCCTTGCTACACAGCTGCCATTCTCAGCTGTTTTCAAACCTTAGAGGAATGAAACCATTTCCTCTCTTTCTGTTGATCTTGTGCTGTTTAGTGATAAAGAGCCTTCAAATCCCTGCCATCTCTGGAAATACCTGAACTTGATGATGGAAAAGCTTCCAGGCAAAGAGAAAGAGAAGTACGTTCATCAGTAGAAAACAGACTGAGGGGCTCTAAAATACCAGTGGAATAATCTTCTGAAATGTGGAGTTTATCAGAGGAATGTGTTCTTGTGTTAATGTAACTGGGTGCTGTGGGGTCAGCAAGATTTCTGTTAATTTTCTCCTCATCAACAAAAACTGAATTCAATCTATGGAGAATAGCTAATCATCAGTTCTATATTCTGTTTTCTCAATTTAAAAACGAAGGGAGTTATCTCCCATGGACAAACATTGACCATCAAACAACATTTAAGTGTTAACTGGAAATATTATTATTATTATTATTAATAATAATAATAATAATAATATTATATCAAGATACCTTTACTACACTATTTGTTAATTCCTCATCAGCTGGTACTTGTCTTGAGAAAACAAAACATTAATGTTCCTTCCTTAGGAAGAATTCCTGATTGTGTCCAGTAGATATTTATTCCTAATTATATCAATGTGGCCCCTATGAACGAGATTTACTGAGCAGAAATATTCCTGCTAGAACTGTCTGTGGAAGAGGTTGATATTTTTATTTACACATTGAGAAGTTTACTAAGTTACCATCGATAGTAGATACCAAAGTGAGGTTTAGTTAAAATAGTTTGTGGTCTGTGGAACAAAGGGCAGAGTTTGCAGTTGTATCCTCCCTGTTGACCAAAGAGAAATAGGAGGTCACAGAACGAACAGAACCTCTGCGCTACCTCAGGGGTTCATCTAGCGATGGAGGAATAGATTGGAATCTAAATTGAATAAACATTAATTGCTAGGTAAGATCATGAGGTAAAGTATACAGTAATTATCCTTCACTAAGTTAATTAGTTAAATAAGACATCCTTTAACCCTTTTGTGTGTAGCTGTAAGGGAAACATTTTTGGTGATTTGTTACAGAATTTCTGGCGACTTAAAATTGTCTCCACAATTCTGATGATGTGGCCTTTGCCTTGAGCATGGACAGAGTAGCTCCGTGTAAAGTCTTTCTTTCAGCCCCTTTTGTACTATACAGTTTACTTACACTATCAGCTTTCAGTTTATTGTTGTTGTGCTCCTTAGCTGTGGTTTATGTGGACGGTGCCATTAGCTCAATAACTTCGTTATTGATTTCAATTGAGTAAATCTATTCTAGATAAATCATCAAGCTGGTGAAATCTTCTGGATCTACTGTTAGTCCTGTATCTATACTTCATTCTCCATCTACAGTTATATATACATACATGTAAATACCATGATTTGGAAATAGCCAGGTTAATGTCTACCTACCTTCATCGGATGTTGTCATTTCGTTTTTGTTCAGTATGGGATTTGTCGGAATGAACTCTGCAGGTGAGAGGTCACACGTCCGTGGATTATGGTCAGACATAACCAAGAAACATTGGTCGGTCAATCGCCTGATCTCGCACTTCTTCGGACTCAAATTCTGCTCGTTGTCTGCGGGCTTCATCTCATTTCTTAGTCTCTCTGCAGACTGTTCTTCTCCGATGCTTGTGCTCTGCCGTACATCAAGAGAACAGCAACTAAATATGTGAATATCATCTTTGAATTGTCGTAATCGGCTTTAGATTCTAAGTGATGATGAGAGGCGTTGAGTCGTCCTCTGCTTCAGTCTCCTCCAACAGGTATCAGCGCAGTGGAGTTAAATTGTGTGTTTACCCTGGACACGGCCCTGGTGATTCCTATATTTGGAGAACGAAGTTGTGACGGGGAATCATTTTGTTTTCATATTGGCTAAAAGGTGATGAAATCTGTCTCTCATTTCCATTTAGTGATGAATATTCATCATTAATTAATTATTTATTTACTGAAATGTGGACAATGATATTGGGGTGATTAGTAATAGAATATATTCGTTGTTATCTATATATTTTATATATGTTGAAGAAATCACTTTCTATGTATTAAATTATATTGTTCTATATATGATGTGGTTAGTAATTTAAATAGAAAAGGTTTGTATTATACTAACAGATCTCAAACAATTCAACAATCCAGTGCTGTAATATGTTGAAGTGTAGCAGCTAAGAGATGGTCACAAAATATACACCTCAGTTGATGATCCTGACGCTAGAACTGTCGTCATGCTTCTTGTTAATAAAAGGACTGAACCAGGTTCAGTTTCTCAGAAAGTGCCTAGTACCTCTTCCTCTGCATGAAGTCAGTTGAAAAGGTCCAATAAGTACCGTTTCCTTGTCAAGTTGTAAGGAAAACACTGGACATCTTCAATGATTACTAAATAGAGGATTATATTTACATGACATTAAATATTAAAGATAGTGAATGCTAGGTTGGCCAGTTGGTGCTTCCTCCCAGTGAGCAAACTGTAGCTTCCATCCACTAAAACTATACATTCTATTGACGACTCATCTTCTGATTTGGCCAAACTATGTTGTTGTTCTTCTATTCTTTCAGAACAGTGTGGCTGCTCTCCAACACTTGATTGCATCTTCCTTCAAGCTTATCTATCTATAAACAGGCTCTCACTTGTCCAGGTATACTTTCGTATCTTACCTTCTCATTAATATTGTAGTGACGGCTGCTTTGTCAGCTGTTCTGCTCTGTGGAACCTGTTATCTCATTAATATTGTAGTGACGGCTGCTTTGTCAGCTGTTCTGCTCTGTGGAACCTGTTATCTCATTAATATTGTAGTGACGGCTGCTTTGTCACCTGTTCTGCTCTGTGGAAACTGTTTATTGATGCGGGTGGACTGGAGTTGCCATACATATTTTGGAATAAAAGATAAAGGCCAGCACAGAGTCCTCTATCGATGTTTGTTGACATCCATTGTTTTTGTGAGTTTTAAAGTAAAATTCAGATTGATTTGGAAAGGGAAATTAATTAAATAAGAGAGCAGGAAAAATTATCCCAGAACAGCTGTTTTTGTTTCTGTATTTTTATCTGAATTTATTGAGTACTGAGCTACAGATGAGCCCAGGTTCTGCTCTGTCCTGGGCTGGAATGGTCCAGCAGGTATACTGGGGAGAGAACAGAATTCCTGCTGTTGGGGGAAACCTCTGTTCAGCAACAGAAAGTAGGATGTGGGGACCTGTCCGGATGATTGAGTACGTGAACTGAATCACTGTAAACCAGGTGAACTCCTTCAAGCATCAGAAAAGTAAAAACTGATAAAACCATTTTAATTAGATTTTTATAGAGGAAAGAAACAACTCAATTTGGAGAGAAAAGCTACAATTTTATGACAGCGTATTCAGCTTCGTCCAGCATCGAAACAAGACTGGAGTAATGAAGGAAGAAATCTATAGAGTGTAAATAGAATGTTGTACCTGCACATAATCTTTTTTGTGTCAAATAAGGAAAGTCTTTCACCTGTCCAGAAATCATCATAACAAAGTCCTTATTTCCGTGAGTCTTTATTATGTAGAGAAACAGGAATAGATTATTGGATTTCTCTGCTTTTTGTTGGATTACCTTTATGCTACAAATGCTAACAACCAGTAAGAGGGTCTGGAGAAGTTCTTAAAGTTACATAGTTTGTGGTTTTAATGTCCCTTAAATTTATTTGAATAGTTTCCCCTTGAAAACACTGGCAGACAGATGATGGGTCCAGATTGACTGCTGTTATTAATCTTTTAATACAACTGCAAAGTCTGGCTTTTCAAAATACTGGCAACTAACCATTTGCCCTAATTCTGACTTGAGTGGGTATAATGAACGTTAATTTAATAAAGTTCTGATTAAGTTAGTAAAATATCAACATTTTTAAGAGAAATTCTTTCCTTCAGTATATGCCTGGTTCATAGTGGGGGCCCCATCGATAAACATCCTAAATGTCTGCAGGTGCCTGAACCATCCTCTCTGCCTTTTTTAAAGAAACATCAGTTTGTTTTCTATTGCTTACAGAAGGTTGTTCATCAGACTTACAAATACAAGTGAAGAGAATCATTTACTGAATTGTTAGATTATAAAACATCTTAAGTTACTAATAGTGATAAGTGTCTGCCATTGCATAGACAACAGTTTGAAGCTTTTAAAGGAATATCTATCTTTCTCCCACTTCCAGATTTGTAAATTATTTCACCCAGGACTTTAAAGAAACTCATGCATTGTTCCTCTAGATCCGTGGTTTTCAACCTGGGGACTGCGCAGGGGTTGCTGACTTGTGTGCCTTTCGTTTTTGGTGGACATATTCGAGGCAGTTAACTGCGTTAATTTGGCATTACAAGGGAAGGAGGTCACTGCTCTAATGCCATGAAAAAATGAATGCTTTCAGGACGAAGCTGGAATTGTGGCATTTAAAATTAATAAGGAAGAATTTTGCACCATTTCCGGAGCTCAACACTTTCCTCAATGAAAATAATCTCTCGGTAGATTCTGGTATTCTCGAGTTGATGAAGAATCATGTTGATATTCTCTGCACAGAGCTTGCAGGCTATTTTCCTGAACTTCACGATTTTCAGAAGTATTATAACTTTCTCTCTAATCCATTCTCCATCTCTGTCAGCGAGCTGCCTTCCGAAGACCATCTCATTGAAGAGCAGTTCATTGACTTGGTGAATGATGGAACTGCCAAAAATGCTTTTCGCCAGATGCGTTGCAGCGACTTCTGGGTTGAAATGGTACAATCATATCCGGATGTTGCAAAGATGGCTCTCAAATTGCTGATTCCATTTCCCAACAACCTATGTGTGAGTCAGCGTTCTCAACTCTTGTTTCGATCAAGAAAGAAACTCTATGTAACGCATGACATGAGAGTGGCTCTTTCAAAAACGCAGCCCAACATTGATGAAATATTGAAGGCCAAACAGGTGCAGATCTCTCATTGAACTTTTTCTTCATTTGATTTTCGAGAATTGTCATATTTTGAATAAATTTTAATTCAACAGTTTTTTTAAGACTTTTAAATTGACTAACAGTTTAGAATAAGTGCTTTTAGTACACTTTTGAATATTTTCAAAAATTCCGAGTGGATTTATATATATATTTAGAAAAGTTTCTGAAATTTTGGGAAATACTCATTTGACAACATAGAATCAAAAACCTTGACATGCTAATAATAATAATAACAACAATAACATAATATAGTAGGTTGAGCTGATTTTATGGGGGACCACAAAGGGTAAAAAAAAAATCTAGGGGGACCGCGAAGCAACATTTTTAGAAAAAGGTTGAGAACCACTGCTCTAGACGGAGAATTTGTTGTTTTAAGCCAGGTAATAAGTTTTCCTAGTTGAAGGCTATCTATCCTCTGCTAGGATTTAGTGAAGATTACTCAATCCAGAAAATATTTTGTAGTCCTTCCATGATGAATCTGAAAGAATTGTATAGAGTAATGTCATCCCCATAGTAACATCATATGACAAACTTCATCTGACAGTTGCACTATTTTATCATAACACTGGTCAACAAATTTTTATTTTTTTTCTTTGGCAGACCATCTAGGAGTGTTTTCTGGGGTTTTGAAGGTCGCTGATTACGAATATAACATTGGTTTTGTCTGATTGGCTCTAGTTTAGAAGATATTGATAGCCTCAAATAAGCCTAAACTGCTAAAATTCTCCCTGAAATACTTCAATATAGAAGCAGTAAATAATAATTTTCTGAAAGTTGTACTTTTGCATAATGGCAATAAGTTTGCTCCTGTACCACTTGGCCATTCTACCAAGATGAAAGAAGAGTATGATGGTATCCAATTTGTTCTTGAAAAGCTAAATTACAACACTCATAAATGGCTGATTTGTGTGGACTTGAAAATGGTGAATTTTCTGCTTGGTCAGCAAAGTGGGTACACAAAGTATCCCTGCTTTCTTTGTTTGTGGGATAGCAGAGCAAGAATCCAGCACTGGAGAAGGGAGAACTGGCCAGAACGAGAAAGTCTCGAAGTCGGCACAGCCAACGTCATCAATGAGCCTTTGGTACCCAGGGATAGAATCATCTTCCCTCCATTGCACATAAAACTAGGGCTCATGAAGCAGTTTGTTAAGGCGTTGAACAAAGATGGGGATTGCTTCAAGTACATATGCAGGCAATTTCCAGGTCTTTCCATCGAAAAAGCTAAAGGTGGCATCTTCGATGGACCTCAGATTCGAACGCTCATGAGGGATTCTGACTTCACTAATCATATGAACATGGTTGAGTTAAATGCTTGGGTGTCCTTCACAGATGTAGTGACAAACTTTTTGGGAAATCACAAAGCTGACAATTACAAGCAATTGGTCCGTAAGATGCTTACTGCATACGAAAAACTAGGGGCAAATGTGAGCATCAAAGTTCATTTCTTGTTTAGCCACCTCGACAGATTTCCTGGTAATCTTGGTGATTACAGTGAGGAGCAAGGAGAGAGATTCCATCAAGACATCAAAACAATGGAAGAGAGGTATCAAGGCAAATGGGATGAGCACATGATGGCAGACTACTGCTGGAACCTTTTGAGAGACTGCCCGAAAGTTGCTCACAAGCGAAAATCGTATAAACGTCAATTTCACTTTTGTGAATAAAATATTGTTTTGTGTGTTCATTGTAACTAAGAATCTAGTGTATAATAATGCTTTGCATTAATTTATGATATATAACTGATTATGTAAATGTTTTTTTCCCTTGGAGAATTAAAATTCAGCAAATTTTTAGCAAATTTTTTGTATATTCTCGAAATATATGAAAAGTGTTCATTTATTAATAAATGAAATGATGTTATATCTAACTTAACTTGTTAGATTGAGATTTTACACTGTCTTTGTGGTTTTGGATTATCATAAAAATCAATATCTGACATTTTTGCACTATTTAGTTTCCGTTTTTTGTACGTTTAGTTATGGTCGCGAATGGGTGATTTCAGACGAACGACCCCCCTGTGATATCTCCAAAACTAGAGCCAACTTGAAAAAACAAATGTCAGATTCGGATTCAGCGCCCTTGAAAACCCCAGAAACCAGTCTCACTTTTCCTGCCAAAAATATTGTGTTGACCAGTGTAATCTGACCTCAGTTCAAATAGGTATTAGTTATGTTCAAATAATAAACATGACTAACAATAAAATATTAGCTTGTATTATGCAATTTTTAAATGCTTCTCTTCAGTAAATACTCAGTTTCTTATCAGTATAATCTTTGCAGTTTAAAATTAATCAGGAAAGCGAAATGTCTCTACTAAACACTTCATGTTGAGATGTGGAAAGATGCGGGGAGTAAAATGAACAAATTTAGAAATGACCGCTCTTAAGTTTAAAGCGATTATTACTGGTAGGTTAAGGAATGATGGTGGATATACATCGAAAAATTGTCTCCCACTGAACAGCCAGTACCGTGTTGGTTCTGTTACCTGAGTTTTAACCGGTTACTTTGTTTAAAACAATGTACACTAGAGTTGTCAGCTACATACATCGTGACCACACCCACTACCATCCTTTTGATCCCACCTGATAATCTCTAATCCTCTGCATTGTTAGTTGTTTTTAATTAACTCTAAATACATTAAATACTTTTTTGTAGAAGTTTTTGAATGTCTGACTATAATAAAGTGTGACTCGTCTCATTAAATTCGGATATATCCTCTGACCGCTTGATTAATGTCCATCGTTCATTCTGACATGGCTGCCACACCACCAGGGCCCCAGACCCCTGCCCACTGATACACATGAAGACCCCAGGGACAAACACGTCCCTCAGGAGGAACAAGTCTGACAACAGCACAAACCAAAACCACCTGTAGAATAAGCAGCAGCAGCAGAGGACAAAAATTAACAGGAGGCAGACGGATGCCAAACTCTAAATCCATTGATTTCAAACCAACAGAAGGCTCGGATAAATACGCAGACAGACTTACAGTTAAACCGAATGGCCCTAACCGCTCCCTGCTTGCAGTCTACGGCTGCCACCAGCTTCTCCAGACTCTCCTCCTCCATCCTAAACTCGCTAAACACAAGAGCCGGATGCTATTAAGCCAATTAGTCAGGCGACTAAATGAAAACGAGGCTGCCGGTAGGCGGCGCGCTTTAAATTTCTCTTGAATAAAGAAAATTCCCCGTAGTAGGCTCAGTTCTGAAAGTGCGGCTGTTTGAAAGGATTCATCCAAATAACATTTTACTTACTGATTTTTATCCTGATATTTCTTTTTTTAAAATTTTTTTGTTGGTCAGGGAAATGAAGAGAAAAATAATAGAGCGTGAAAATGTAATTATAAAGAGGAAGCCTCTATACCAGTGGTTCCCAACCAGGGGTGCAAGGATATGGTCAAAAAAAAAAAAAACTTTTTTTGTTTATTTGCCATTGCCGTTTTTAATAAATAATTCTTCTGTAGAGCCACTGCCTTTCAGTACCCCTCCATTATTGCTGTTGGCAGCAGTGCTACCAACCAAAGCTCGTACTCAAATCACTTTGATTCTTCTGCCAGCGCTCACCGCATGTACATGCACCAGTTCCTGCTGCTCACACATTATTTTGTACTGGTGCTATTTGTGTTGTAACCATCAGCCGCCCTAGAGTCACCGGGTCCCCAGTGGTTTCCTGTTGCTTAGCCATTGAAACTGTGCATGACAGGTGACCAGAGGCTCAGGTTGTCTCCCCAACCTGGACATTTGGTCAGGTAGCAGGGAACCCAAGCCGGAATTTAAACTATTAAGCAAACTGGGACTGGCACAATTGGGCCATGTTCCCATTGGTTAAAACCACTGGGAGCCAGGCTTTATAAACTCTGCCACTGAAATCATGGTCCTCAGACAGCCAACGGACTTCGCACCCAACTGTGTAAGTGTTGTCTGTGTGTTGGACATTTACTTTGTTACCTGGTTTGGAGTATTACATTGTTAGCTAACGAACACAAGTCTTCATACACATAAATTTGGGAGCAGAATATTGATTACAATCTTCAATTAATTCACTATTCTGATTATTGTTTTATTTTTTATTACACATAAGCCTACTATTTATGCCTCATGATAATTTTTTTTCAGAGACCCATAATGTTGAAGAAAGTGGAACGATGATTATCGTTTTGGATTCACATGTACAACTGAGAGAAATGGGACAGAAAGACCTCAATGCTTTTTATGTTCAGTGATATTTTCGAATGCAAATTTTAAACCTTCCAAACTCAATGAACATTTCAACAGAGTACATGGTGGTAGGGAAGCTGGACACGACGAAGAATCACTGAAGGTGAAGAAAGCACGCATCGATCGTCAAGGAACTCTTCCAAAGTTAGGATTTGTACAGCCTCTATTTGAAGCATCCTATCAAGTTTCGTATCAGGCGGCCAACATGAAAAAACCTCATACCATCGCTGAAGAGTTAGTGAAGCCATGTATCCTTGAAGTTGTAAAGATCATTCTGGGGAAAGAAAGGTGCAACAAGTACCAATGTCTAACAATGTCATCAGGAACAGAATAGTTGATATGAGCGAGGACATCTTGAAACAGGTGATTACTGATATCATGGCAACTCCTGTGAAAATATTGCAACTGGATGAATCTACAGATGTTTCACACTGTAGCCAACTGATTGCTGTTGTTCGTTATGTCAAGAATGAAGAGGTATTAGAACACATTCTATATTTTGAGCTACTAAAGACCACCACAAAAAACCAAGACATGTTCAACCTCATAAAAGAATTTTTTCTTAAAACATGGATTAGATATGAACATCGTTGGCTCCATATGTACAGATGGTGCTCCTGCTATGCTTGGAAATCGGTCTGGATTCGCAGCACTCATGAAATGGGAAATTCCTGAGGTCCGTGTCACACACTGCCAGCTTCATCGGTATGCATTAGTAGCAAAGACTTTACAAAAAACGTTTTCAAGACATTTTGTCAACTTGTGTGAAAACTGTTAACGTAATTAGAGGATGTTCACTGAACCATTGTCTATTACAAGAGTTTTGTGAAAGTATTGAGTCTGAACACACAGTTCTACTGTATCACACGGAGGTGAGATGGCTATCCCATGGACGTGTCTTACAATGTATATTTGAGCTTTGTGAGGAGATCAAGACATTTTTAAAGGAACAAAAGTTAAATCTCTTTTCTTCATTTGATTCCCCCAGAACTTGTGCAAATGCTGGCATACTTGACCGACATATTTACTCGATTGAATGAACTAAACATTTCCCTCCAAGTAAGTAATACAAACGTAGTTATTGCACATGAAAAATTGGCTTCCTTCAAAGCTAAAATTCCTTTGTGGATGAGAAATATTGAGAAGGAAAATTTAGCTAGGTTTTCATCGCTGGAATAAGTTGTTGAAGAACACGAGTCACTACTTCCAGAAGTTGCTACAGCAATACGCATTCACCTTGAATAGCTATTAATGCCTTTGATGGGTATTTCTCTGCAGGAAAATTGGAAGCCAGCGACCACTGGATAAGGAACCAATTTCTCTTTCAGTTAAGCGACATGCCTGACGAAGACCCTCTCAAGGAGGAAATAGTTGACATGCAAAATGATCATGCCGTAAAAATGGATTTCGAAGTGAAGACTTTGGAAAATTTTTGGGCATCACAAATAGCAGGATTCCCAAACATTTCCAAGAAAGCAATTACTGTACTTGTTCTCTTCACAACAACATATCTTTGCAAAGTAGGGTTTTCGATTCTTCTTCATGTGAAAAGCAAGTTTCGAAATCACCTCGATGCTCAGCAAAAAGAAACCTCGTATTTCAGACATAATTGCGAAGAAACAAGAACAAATGTCACATTAACTGGATCTGATATGAATTTTCGATAATATATACGTCTAATTTGTGTGAAAATAAATTTTTGACTCATGATAACGTGTTTTCTATTTTTCTTCTTTTCGAAAATTGGTGTTAATTAAATACATTCATTAATTGGTACTTAATAATCCGACCTGAAAATATTCAATTTTTTTTTTTTTTTTTTTACTTTTAACTCTAAGGTGCGGGATAGCATTTCAAAATCCCCTGGGGTGCCAGCATTGAAAAAAGGTTGGAAACCACTGCTCTATGCTATAGCTTGCTAACACTGTTGATTCAGCGGGAGATGCGGGAAAAAATAGTTGCTTCTTTTTTTTGACAAAAATATTTTCTGTCTTCAATTGTATTAAATTATCGTCTTCTAGAAATAAAATGGAACGTCCTTACTCCGTCAAGTTTTGTTAGAAATGTATCAGCTGAAGAAGAAAAAAGTTTTAAAATAAGTGAATAATAATATACTAATTGCATAATTAAATATTAATAAATCTTTATAATTAAAAAAAAAACAAATATTATTCTTTAACACCAGATATTCATTTACTACTAAATATCAAGTAAACACTAGAATATATTTGACACACAATTGCAGGTTTAAATTTAAAATAATTAAGAGTACATATAATTATTACAATTAAAAGAATGGCACTAAACCTAACTACTCATTAAATCTGCCAGCTTTTACAGGGCCAACTCTGGAACTTTTCAATTAGAGGGATAGCATTGACACCTAGCATAATTGCAACTTTTTATATTTCTGCAAGCAAAAATATTTTTTATACATATTAAGACTAGCAGAGAATGTGTTTAGGCATTCAGTTAATATAGTAGCAGCAGCAGTTTATTTTAATAAGAGAGAAAGAAAGATATTGAAGCAAATACTGGGAGAAGGGCTACTTTTCCATGTAGTGCTGGCCTTATTGTACAGAATAGACAGAGTGGGGAGTATAATGAAGTATTTAGAAAAAAACTAGGAGTCAGGAATATGAACAAGTGCTAGGAAAGGGCAAAAAGATGTATGGAGAAATGTTTAGGAGAGATGAAATATATAAAGAGGAAAATATGAGGACATTTGAATAATACAGGAATGGGGGAAAAGGGCAGGAAGGCAGACAGAAATACGAAGATTCATCTGCGAAAGGAGGGAAGAGTCGGGGGTCTATGAAAAATTGTTTAGAAAAGAGAGAAAAGGGGTAATCATCACAGAATGAGTTTTGAATAAGTACATAATATATGAAGCTGATTTGTTCATCAGAGTTCTTTTGTATGAAACGACAAATACAAAAAAAGTTAATTTTTTTATGTCAATCAATGAACTTTTTTGATGGAAAATATAAAATTATGGTAATTCATGGCAACTGTGAATTCTTTACTGCTGTACAATGGACACCATTCTGAATAAGTTTATTTGGTTGACACTGGTATAGGAGATTTGCATCCAGACAATATTTAATAGTTTTACTGAAGTAAACCCTTACATTTTGATAACTTTTGGGGCATTACAAATTGTTTGGTTAAATCTCTAATAAAGACTTATAAATATGAAAAGCAAAGAAAATTAAGATAAGGATTTCAAACTGTTTTGGATATATGATAACAGGTTTGACTCACTGAATTAATAAGATTAAAATATTGCATTTGCGTATATGTCTTGCGTATGTAACAGTGCAGAAAACTTTGTCAGCATTGATCATTCACAACAGCAAGAGTCCCCGATGCATAAGCTTAAACTACACATTGTGCTTAAGTATCACTGCTCTATTCAGCTCCTTTGACGTAGCTCAAAATACCTGGACTGCTGCAAACCTATCTGACATTAACTGTCAGCTGTTCATCTTTGATGACATCAGTAGTTACATCTGAGACAATCGAAAAGTACTTCGGCCTCAATAGTGTTCTTCTATAATTGGTATAAATAGAAAAAATATTTCCAAATATACAGGGCACCATGAAAGAAAAAAATTACATAGAA
Organism: Nautilus pompilius; assembly: GCA_018389105.1. Classification (NCBI taxonomy): domain Eukaryota; kingdom Metazoa; phylum Mollusca; class Cephalopoda; order Nautilida; family Nautilidae; genus Nautilus; species Nautilus pompilius. The sequence goes on along the minus strand of JACATO010001859.1, from coordinate 127,578 downwards.
ATATGGAGTATTCTTAGATTTAGGATTGTATGTGATTACATCCTACACCTTTTCCTCCCACTCAAATTTTTGTACATCAAGATTTTATTAAATCACAATTGCAGTATGAACATTTTGAGACTAGAAAAACAATGCACCTATTACAGCCTCAACTTTTTGAGATTTTTTTTCATAGTTGCAATCTAAGAAATATTTTCAAATTTGCTCAGAAATTTAACTCAAGAATTTTTCACTCACCATGTACCTCTATATTTACTGTGTAACATCTATAGATTTTATTTTAAATATTTAGGTATAAACTACTTAAAAATCAGGCATTCTTAGTTTCAGTATATCTAAGACAGTTTTTGGTTCCCAAGTGATACATTTGTCCAAGGTGTGAACACGAGTTTGACCAAAATAAAGACAATCTAACCCTGAACACTTATTTAGATTGACATAGCCATAGCATTCAGTTTAACGCTCATTACTGGTCCCTCTGCTTTCGTCAGCATGAGAATTTTTGCATAACCAGCCAATAAATACACGAGAGATTTCTGTCACCTCATCACAGATTAGCAGGGTATCATCTGTTCGTTTATGCTATAAGCAGAGCAGCACAGTCACTAGTCACATTCTTCAGTCAAAAAAGGAAAAAAAAATAAAATTTGCTTATGAGTTTTTGTTGTGTATTAGAAGCAGTGTGTTGGGTAATATGGATTATTTTTATTATCTATATGCTCTCTATTTCCTCTGGTCATTTTCTTAAGTCAAATTATTAATATTTGTATTAAGAAAATTGGCATATCATCATATACTTTTGGTTTCTTACTTTACTCCATACAATAAGAAGCCAAACGTGTAAGATTTTGGGAGTTATTTGGTGTGCATGTAGAAAAGAGTGTCAGCCAACTGAGGCTGCAAGCCAATTCACAGGAAGGAGGCAGCAACCCCTTCTTTGCTTTTCCCTCTTCTGGTTACAAGATTGCTTTCCTCGTCACTGTAATCTGAAACTAAAGACGACATTCCCACAATGCATACTTTAGAATAGATGGCAGTTAATAACATCCAAAAGATCTGGATTCATGTAAATTGTCCTAATTACACATACTGAATTTTAAGGAAAAAACTTTCCAGACATGTTATGTTATAGCACCAAAATTTATTATTATTATTATTATTTCTATTAAATTATCAGTAAAAATGCAAACAATATTCCAGTAGTTGTCTGACTGCATATTTCTGATCAAGTTCAAGATGTTGAAATTCTATTAGGTTTTAAGAGTCATTCACCAGCACGGAAAGAGTTTAAAACAAGTAAATTACAATGAACAAATCAAAGTGATAGCTATTGCACAAAACTTTTTCTAAAAAGTTCTTGTGGTCTGTTTGCGGAATAAAAATTTTCTCATCTGAAATCCATAAAAAGAATTCTTAGGTAGGAATTTTGTTGAAAAATGTATATTCTACTCGTTGAATGGATGTTATGGCCTGAGAGCAACCAATGAGAAGCACTCAATAGGAGTATACAGATAACCGTTTAGAAAATGGGTATTGGGACATGGAAGCAGCCTGTCATTTTAATAAAACTTATCAAGCTGCAGGACTTTAGTCAGCACAGAAGATTACAAAATAACAAGCCTAAGTATGAGTTATATTAACAGTAACTTTTCTTAGATTATATTTATGTAACTCAGTAATGATGTGGCTATCAAGTGTCCATTAATTTTTTGAACAAACGTGAACTCCGTCCATGTTAAGCAACAGCTTTTCTTCTAATTGTAAATTACAAAAGTAAAGAGTTAGGAATTTTGATATTTGTTACAAAAGGGAGTTGTAACTTTACATGTCGATACATTACTAAGAGTTTAAAGAGACGGGCTGTTGAAAGTTTCCACAATGATACACACAGTTGACAAAGATTACCTGAAAAGCAAAAAGGCATTGCTATAATGGTGTGTCTTTTACTAATGATGTAGCAGAGATGAAGGCAGGGACAAGTGAACTGTATGCTTTATATGTGACACCTCTGCTGTTCCAACTTAAGTATAGGGCAACAAAAATTATGAGAATTTCCTGGTAAGTCAGCTTTCATAACATTTATAACACCACATTGACATCAATAGTATGTTGACAATAGTAAAAAGAAAACCTTTTTTGTTAATTCTAAAAAAAAAATTAAAACACAATACTATTTATTAGAGAGAACCAAAAAAGGCTCACATAGCTCAAGAAGTTGATTCCTTCATGTCAGTCATTTGATCAGGTCCAATTTTACCCTCAGAATGAAGGCTGCAGAAACGTTGATTTTTTGTTGTAAGAGGATGATGAACAGCAGTCGCTACATTCTCTGGGACAGGAGAGCTCGGACCGGGACTTGTCGAACTTACTAATCAGACTGTGGTCGCTGATTTTGTTCTTTAAAGACTCCACATGATTAAACTTGGACTCTTTGTTGCTTTGGGCCGACATCAGTGTTGTAACACAGCTCACTAAAACAGCTGTGATGATGTACTTCACCTTTACATTTCAAAAGTGGATTCCAAAATTTTGGTAACTTTTGTTGGCTGATCACTGGTGATAAACAGAACTGACATGTTTAGCTGTAAGCTTTAGTCACCATCTGATAATAGCTCAGCTACCTGCAATGCATGTCTTTCCTAAACTACACAAGAATTCTATACCTTGTTTACTCTGGTAACAGTCAGTAATATGGTGTCTATTTTTGTGAAGGTTATCACATAAGAAAGTGGTTTGTTTATATTTGCAATGAAATTACCTATAAAAATGAATGAAATTATCCACATTACAAAAAAGACATCTGTGTTTTTTTTGTTTAAATTCTAGCTATATTCCTTTATCTAAAGTTGAATATATGTTAACAATATCCTTCCTGTCTATTACAATACAAGTTCTTTCTACTTTTATTGTTACAAATTCTATTACATTACCCTTGGAAATATTATTTTATAATTTTCAGGTACTGTTTGATGGTAAACACTCATCTGTGGAAACCTTCCAGCAAACGAATTAGAAGAAAAACAGACATCAACCAGATTCCACTATAGTTTCCTCCATTAACATGTGAAGTGTTAACTTTTCCAGTGACACCTGAAATTTGTAGTTGATGTTGAATGCTTTTAACATGTCAGTACAATAATAAATATAAAATATCTGTAAAAATCACACATTAGAAAGTCATAATATAACTCTTCAATATTAAATATTTTAAAAGATCTAAGTGGAAAAGTGGGCACATCGTGGTGGGTTAATTTCTTAGAATTTATTTCCACTCTTTAGAAACTTTGAAATATTTTTCTTTAAAATTACAACCAGAGGAAATCTGTCTCGCCAAAAAGATGAGAGGATACTAGACATGCCTTCCTTCTAATCTCAAAATTTTACTCTTGTAAGTTCAGTGCATTTAAAATAGAATATTGATGTACAAAAATTTGTGGTTGTGAACAGAAGTGTAGGGATTAATTAGATATAATCCTTCTAAATCTAAGAATAAATATTTTTTGTAATTTTTTTCCATCAGGTATATTCATTTTATGGCTGATTGTCAAAAAAAAAAAAAAAAATAGCCTCCCTTGGATATACAGAATATTTACTTTATATTTATAAAAATTATAGAATAATTATGCAATATGCAACTTATAATCTAATACTGCAAGCACATAAAATGGCAAAATATTTATCAATTATCTCAGAACTACTGATGTTGGAAAAAAAAACAATTAATAGTTATCTTCTGATATGCTTGCAGCACACAAAAAGTATTGCAAGGGACATAATCAGAGCTGAGAGAAGCAATAATGAACAATGGTTAGTGTTCAACCTTATGAAACAGCAATTCAGACTATGTGAATAATTCACTAGTATCCAATAGGCAGCTTATTTGCCATGGGCTTGATAGGTGGCTCTTAGCTCTACAGACTTGCACTGTCTTTAAATGGCAGAAAGAAGATGTGTTTGCTCTTATTTGCTTCATCCAGGAGAGACTTAAGTAATTCATAAAAGTTGTTTAAATTTACAATAGAAATTAAGCAATAGTACTGTGTGTTTATTTTAATATTGGAAATATTTTCATAACAAGCTGCTCTAACAAACTGGTGGTAGAAGGGTTGTCTGTAATACTGTAGAAGATTAGAATGAAGACAATTAAACTTGGCAGTGTTATGGGGCTAAGTTCACTCGAGTTGTTCGTGAAATAATAAGCGCAGAGAACAGATTTATTTAAATTATATAAGTTAAAAATATATATTTTGTAATCAAATAAAGTCTGAATGCTTTGTTTTCTTTTTTCAATAATTGAAAAATTTTGTGACACACTTGAGAAACTGAACTATCAAAGTTAATGATTGGTGTCCATTATTTTCATAGATAATAAAATCTTTGTGAATTTTCTATGTAAATACTGTGCAGTGTAATCACTTTCTAAACAAATTTAAAGTTGAAAAACAATTCACTTTGCAATTTAGTTGCACATTAGTTACTTAAAATTTAATGGAGCCATTAAGGTTTTTAATGAAGCTAAACTGATCATAGGATCAGGCGTGACAAATATCTTATTGCTAATTCTCTATAGAATCCAAACTCACTAAACGCTTTAGCAGTGGAACACCAAAAGCACATTTGGATTAATTCTCTAACTTTGCAGCAACACTTGTCAGTAATTTTGAGAGATTTAGCTATTATTTACATTGTACAGAAGTGATTAGTTTAAAAATTCTAGCTGAAAATGGGGTCATTGTAATTTTATACTCTGCTGCAGGCTGGATAAGAGTTTATTTATATGGATTCTGTTACTTATTCATAAACCAGCCAACCTCCACAACCCCAATATCAAGGGTTTAAATTTTTGTTTATTATCCTGGGGGCTCTTGCTGACATGACAGATGATGGGGGATCTTTTAGCATCATTGAAATATACTGAAAACTTCTGCTAATAACTTAATCCATTCTACCAGAATTCTTTAACTAAAATAATAATTAATTTTTTCTAATAACAATCATACAGCTAATTTATGAAAAAACACCTTTATTTAGGGGATATTTTCCATAGATGATTTTTTTTTTTAATATCTTAATGCACACACACAAAAAGTTATTTTATAACCTCTCATCTGTTTAGGGAGACCTGGCTTTTAAACTTTTATCTTTAGTTCAAAGGTTCTTGGGTTTTATCACCTGAAAATAAATGTTCCATCAACATTTTTGAAAAATGTTTGCCAGGTCAACTCTATAATTTCTGGTTTCCTATTTAACACTCCATGATATTTTGACTTTTCTTAGTTTTGAGTCATGGAATCAATAAGAAATAAACAACTTTGACATGTCTGGCTTTTCTAGTACCGTTCTTGCATACAAACATTAAATCTTGGGTCAATATGATCCCCATGCTATTTACTCACATTAAGTTGAATGCTTTCACCTCCATTATTAACATGAATGTTATGTCAGAAAATTTTGCTGCTACTTGTCAGCAGAAGTACTTAAAAATTGTCTTTAAATGGCAGAAGTTAGTATATGGTATTTTTCCTTCTAGTAGTAGCATCTCTCTAAATGAGATATAAAAACATGAGACTTCACAAGTGATCATCACAGCAGAACATCTTGGAAAAGAAAGACTGAAGCGAAACAAGAAGTTTCATAAACTGAAAAAAGTTAGGGTGATCTAGCTTACCAGGAGTCATCCTCTGATTGCTCTGAAGATGCTGACCCCCTGAATCTGCCAAGATTTCTCCTTTAACTTCAAGGTAGAACAATGTCATCTTTTCTGCAGCATCATGATTAAATTCCAATATCATCAAAAAGATTTCTGAGCCTACCTGATATGCTGTTTCTCATGAATGTAATATTACATCAGCATTTGGTCTTTTCACACCACCTGCAATTAAAATTATAATATTGAAAATGGCCAAAATTGAAAGCAGTTGAGTATTTAAAATGCAGAAACTGAAAGGGTCATATTTCCAGCCACTATGCCATGGGAGATGGTTCATATCATTTCTAGGTATTCACTCTCAAAATTATGATGTGAAAGTTAACAGACAAACAAGTTAGCAGCTTTCAGAGAAGTCTGAAATAAATGTGTAGAAATAGAGAATTTTTCTTTATAATCCAGTCAAATGTTAGTTGTTTAATATTTTGCCCCCTCCAGAGAATGCTACCCTTTGTGAACTATATGCCTAACAAGCCTGTTAAGTATGGTTCACTAGTGTGGTTGAACTCAGAGACTAAGGGGGTCATTAAGTCACCTGTGATCGGGGCTCCAAAAATTCCAAGAAATTTGGTAGCCAGAAAAACTTTCTAGTCACCAGCTAAAATGGGTTATAATAAGGAGATCAAGTGAATTTCTATCCAAGAATTGCTTTCTGTTGCTCATACTAAAGTTCATCAAGTATTTTTTGTGTAAGTTATTTGCTTACCTCAAGCCCTGTGACTAAAATATACTCGCTAAGCAGAGAAGGCCAGGGAGTTTCAAAGGCAATCCTTTTTGTTATGAGGGATGAACCCAAAAGTGCAGTGCATCAGTACAGAATGTGTGTGTGGGGAGGGGTAACTTTCAACTGTCTATAATAAAAGTTGAACTAGGTCCACAAGTCTTTATGGGGTGAATGCCACTTCCTGTATTTCAAACCTATTTGCACCTTCCTCCTGTGTTCTTATAGTTTCTGTTGTGGTGTTTGCAGATCATTTCTGTTTGTCGCAGGTTGGCTCTCGTTCATTCATTAAAACTAGATGCAACATGATCTATAAATTTGCAAGTTTTTTTTTTTTTTTTGCTGCTTGAGATCATAGATTGAGAGTATGCTGTTTCATTGGGTTCTTTAGTTGCGTGTAGTTTGCAAGACAGCGGCGGGTTTGTGCAGGTTTTAGTAAGACCCTCATATTAAGCCCGGACGCGTTTTTTGGAGCCCTGACCGTGAAAACTTCACACCTTACAGACCTGGTGCCGAGTCAAGCGAAAGAAAGTTGACCGAGCTTCGAAGACCGAGAGAAAAAAAACAAATCTGAGCTTCCAGGTGAGCGTGTAAACACGGCATCAAAGTGTGTAAGAGTTCGTTTTCTTTAATCGAGAGTGTGGCAGCTGTTTCAATTACTCGGGAGTAAGGTAAGCGCTACTGCGATGAGTACAGTGCTTGCTTAATAATGCAAGAGTGGGTACCAGAGACGACAAGAATCTAGGTACAACACTGAAAAATACAATTACAATTTTTTCCAAGACAGCTGAGTTTACAAGATGACAAAAAGACCCCCAACACCCGTTAACCCTAAACCCGCCAACACGCAGTGAGCCAGCCCCCCCCCGGATAATTTCTAGCAGGAAAATATTTCCATTAATACCATATTTAGTTCATTCCATTCGTCTACAGTTCTGCTGCTAAAAGACAAACACCGGCGTTATTTCCTGACAGGAAGGCAGCGCTGATAACTTATCCGGTTGACAATCATCACGGCCGCCATCGCTTGGACTACTACGCGTGCATTACACGCTCAGGGGCGGTAACCGCGTACACACACACACAACGGTCGGCTGGGCATTTTATTCTTCGCCCGCACCCATCCCTTTAATGCCTGTCTGTCTGTAGAGGGTTTTTTCCCCCCGACAACAACAGCCTCAAGACGGTAAGCCATCCCAACAGGCCGCCGGGAGGGGGCGCTCGAGCATGAACGCCCCCACGTGGAAGTATTCCCGACTTCTTCGCTAGCCTGTTACTACCGACCGGGAGGGGGAGGGTGGGTTTGGGGTTGGGGTTGGGGTGGGGGGCCCCACCTCAACAAACACTTCACGCGGAGACCCTCTTAAGGTATATCCGCGCGCCCGACCTCGGGGGTCTCTTCTTTAAGGTCGCAGAAGGCCCTGACTCGGCCGGGGGGGGGGAGGGAGAGTCCGCGCCCCGTCCACCCGGCAGAAACAGGATCTGGTTAAGGAACCTCCCCCCGACTACCTCGGTCATCCTTTCCGGGTTTTCCTTCCTTCCTTCCTTCCTCTCTCTCTCTCACACCCGGCTTTGATGATAAAGTTACCGCGCGCCGGAGAAGGCAGCCATTGCGACGCCTGGGTGACGTCATACTCAACCCTCTCCGCGCGTGCGTCTCGGTGGGGTGCGGACCTGTCGCCGGGGGTTCAATAATAAACATTCCAATAAAACAACGTTTATCAGGGGATTAGATTAACAGTTTAAACAAAATACAAACACGATTATTATTATTAGTATTTTAATTACTATTAACGAGAGTTTTAGGGGGCCTGGATATTTACCACAATGCACTGCGGGGCTGTCGTGCGATGCCGAGCAGACGACAGACATCGTTCAAATTATATGGGTATTAAATAAGAAAACAGCAGCTTTTGTTGGCGAAATAAATGTCAGGGATGAAGAAGGCGACCAGCGCTGGAGGAGAGCGGACATTAGGGAGAGGGCGGATGGAGTAGGAATCGAGGCGAGTTGATTTTTATCCATAAACATCATGGACACCGACTGTAGACCGTAAACCCGGGGGGGGGGGTCTGTGATATACAGATACCCTCTGTCTGTCGCTCATTTACTCAGGGTAGGTGGTTGGGTAGGTGGGTAGGTGTCCTTCTTAGATGAATGTTGTCCATCAATGTAGTATCTCGGTTCATTTACTCAGGGTGGGTGGGTAGGTAGGTAGGTGTCCTTCTTAGATGAATGTTGTCTGTCACTGTAATATCTCGGTTCATTTACCCAGGGTAGGTGGGTGGGTGGGTAGGTGTCCTTCGATGAATGTTGTCTGTCACTGTAGTATCTCGTCTGATTAACCCAGGGTAGGTGGGTGGGTAGGTGGGTAGGTGTCCTTCTTAGATGAATGTTGTCTGTCACTGTAATATCTCGGTTCATTTACCCAGGGTAGGTGGGTGGGTAGGTGGGTAGGTGTCCTTCTTAGATGAATGTTGTCTGTCACTGTAATATCTCGGTTCATTTACCCAGGGTAGGTGGGTGGCTAGGTGGGTAGGTGTCCTTCTTAGATGAATGTTGTCCATCACTGTAGTATCTCGGTTCATTTACCCAGGTGGGTGGGTGGGTGGGTAGGTGTCCTTAGATGAATGTTTCCCGTCACTGTAGTATCTCGTCTGATTAACCCAGGGTAGGTGGGTGGGGGTAGGTTCTTAGATGAATGTTGTCTGTCACTGTAATATCTTGGTTGATTTACTCAGGGTAGGTGGGTGGGTGGGTAGGTGTCCTTAGATGAATGTTTCCCGTCACTGTAGTATCTCGTCTGATTAACCCAGGGTAGGTGGGTGGGTGTCCTTCTTAGATGAAAGTTGTCTGTCACTGTAGTATCTCCGTTCATTTACCCATTACCCAGGGTAGGCGGGTAGGTGTCCTTATTAGATGAATGTTTTCCGTCATTGTAGTATCTTGTCTGATTAACCCAGTGTAGGTGGGTGGGTAGGTGGGTAGGTGTCCTTCTTAGATGAATGTTGTCTGTCACTCTAATATGACGGTTCATTTACCCAGGGTAGGTGGGTGGGTAGGTTGGTAGGTGTCTTTCTTAGATGAATGTTGTCTGTCACTGTAATATCTCGGTTCATTTACCCAGGGTAGGTTGGTGGGTAGGTGGGTAGGTGTCCTTCGTAGATGAATGTTGTCCGTCACTGTAATATCTCCATTCATTTACCCAGGGTAGGTGGATGGGTGTCCTTCTTAGATGAATGTTGTCTGTCAATGTAATATTTCCGTTCATTTACCCAGGGTAGGTGGGTGGGTAGGTGGGTGGGTGTACTTCTTAGATGAATGTTGTCTGTCACTGTAATATCTCGGTTCATTTACTCAGGGTAGGTGGGTGGGTGTCCTTCTTAGATGAATGTTGTCTGTCACTGTAATATCTCAGTTCATTTACCCAGGGTAGGTGTGTGGGTAGGTGGATAGGTGTCTTTCTTAGATGAATGTTGTCTGTCACTGTAATATCTCGGTTCATTTACCCAGGGTAGGTTGGTGGGTAGGTGGGTGTGTGTCCTCCTTAGATGAATGTTGTCTGTCACTGTAATATCTCGGTTCATTTACCCAGGGTAGGTTGGTGGGTAGGTGGGTGTGTGTCCTTGTTAGATGAATGTTGTCTGTCACTGTAGTATATCGGTTCATTTACCCAGGGTGGGTTGGTAGGTGTCCTTCTTAGATGAATGTTGCCTGTCACTGTAATATCTCGGTTCATTTACCCAGGGTGGGTTGGTAGGTGGGTAGGTGTCCTTAGATGAATATTGTCTGTCACTGTAGTATCTCGGTTCATTTCCCCAGGGTAGGTGGGTAGCTAGGTTGGTTAGATGTCCTCCTTAGTTGAATTTTGTCTGTCACTGTAGTATCTCGGCTTATTTACCCAGGGTAGGTAAATAGGTAGGTGGGTAGGTGTCCTTCTTAGCTGATTGTTGTCTGTCACTGGAGTATCTCGCCTCATTTAACCAGGTTACCTTGGGAGGTAGGTGTCCTCCTTTGCTAATTGTTATCTCTCATTGTAGTATCTCGGCTCATTTTCCCAGGGTAGGTAGGTAGGTAGGTAGGTGGGTAGGTGTCCTTAGCTGATTGTAATGTGTCACTGTAATATCTCGGCTCATTTACCCAGGGTAGGTGGGGATGTTGGTAGGTGTCCTTTTTAAATGATTGTTGTCTGTGACAGTAGTAAATAGGCTTATATACCCAGAGTACGTAGGTAGTTAGGTGTCTTTAGCTGATTTTTGTCTGTCACTGTAGTATATCAGTTCATTTACCCAGGGTGGGTTGGTAGGTGGGTAGGTGTCCTTCTTAAATGAATGTTGTCTGTCACTGTAATATCTCGGTTCATTTACTCAGGGTAGGTGGGTGGGTGTCCTTCATTGATGAATGTTGTCTGTCACTGTAGTATCTCCGTTCATTTACCCAGGGTAGGCGGGTAGGTGTCCTTATTAGATGAATGTTTTCCGTCATTGTAGTATCTCGTCTGATTAACCCAGGGTAGGTGGGTGGGTATGTGGGTAGGTGTCCTTCTTAGATGAATGTTGTCTGTCACTGTAATATCTCGGTTCATTTACCCAGGGTGGGTTGGTAGTTGGGTAGGTGTCCTTAGATGAATGTTGTCCGTCACTGTAATATCTCGGTTCTTTTACCCAGGGTAGGTGGGTGGGTAGGTGGTTAGGTGTCCTTCTTAGATGAATGCTGTCTGTCACTGTAATATCTCGGTTCATTTATTCAGGGTAGGTGGGTAGGTGGTCCTTCTTAGATGAATGTTGTCTGTCACTGTAGTATCTCGGTTCATTTACCCAGGGTGGGTAGGTGGGTAGGTGTCCTTCTTAAATGAATGTTGTCTGTCACTGTAGTATCTCGGTTCATTTACCCAGGGTAGACGGGTAGGTGTCCTTATTAGATGAATGTTTTCCGTCATTGTAGTATCTCGTCTGATTAACCCAGGGTGGGTGGGTAGGTGGGTAGGTGTTCTTCTTAGATGAATGTTGTCTGTCACTGTAATATCTCAGTTCATTTACCCAGGGTGGGTTGGTAGGTGGGTAGGTGTCCTTAGATGAATGTTGTCCGTCACTGTAATATCTCGGTTCTTTACTGAGGGTAGGTGGGTGGGTAGGTGGTTAGGTGTCCTTCTTAGATGAATGCTATCTGTCACTGTAATATCTCAGTTCATTTACTCAGGGTAGGTGGGTAGGTGTCCTTCTTAGATGAATGTTGTCTGTCACTGTAGTATCTCAGTTCATTTACCCAGGGTGGGTAGGTGGGTAGGTGGGTGGGTGTCCTTCTTAAATGAAAGTTGTCTATCACTGTAGTATCTCCGTTCATTTACCCATTACCCAGGGTAGGCGGGTAGGTGTCCTTATTAGATGAATGTTTTCCGTCATTGTAGTATCTTGTCTGATTAACCCAGTGTAGGTGGGTGGGTAGGTGGGTAGGTGTCCTTCGTAGATGAATGTTGTCCGTCACTGTAATATCTCCATTCATTTACCCAGGGTAGGTGGGGTGGGTGTCCTTCTTAGATGAATGTTGTCTGTCATGTAATATTTCCGTTCATTTACCCAGGGTAGGTGGGTGGGTAGGTGGGTGGGTGTCCTTCTTAGATGAATTTGTCTGTCACTGTAATATCTCGGTTCATTTACTCAGGGTAGGTGGGTGGGTGTCCTTCTTAGATGAATGTTGTCTGTCACTGTAATATCTCGGTTCATTTACCCAGGGTAGGTGGGTGGGTAGGTGGGTAGGTGTCCTTCTTAGATGAATGTTGTCTGTCACTGTAATATCTCGGTTCATTTACTCAGGGTAGGTGGGTGGGTAGGTGGGTGTGTGTCCTTCTTAGATGAATGTTGTCTGTCACTGTAATATCTCGGTTCATTTACCCAGGGTAGGTGGGTGGGTAGGTGGGTAGGTGTCCTCCTTAGATGAATGTTGTCTGTCACTGTAATATCTCGGTTCATTTACCCATGGTGGGTTGGTAGGTGGGTAGGTGTCCTTAGATGAATGTTGTCTGTCACTGTAGTATCTTGGTTCATTTCCCCAGGGTAGTCGGGTAGCTAGGTTGGTTAGATGTCCTCCTTAGTTGAATGTTGTCTGTCACTGTAATATCTCGGTTCATTTACCCATGGTGGGTTGGTAGGTGGGTAGGTGTCCTTAGATGAATGTTGTCTGTCACTGTGGTATCTTGGTTCATTTCCCCAGGGTAGTCGGGTAGCTAGGTTGGTTAGATGTCCTCCTTAGTTGAATTTTGTCTGTCACTGTTGTATCTCGGCTTATTTACCCAGGGTAGGTAAATAGGTAGGTGGGTAGGTGTCCTTCTTAGCTGATTGTTGTCTGTCACTGACTGGAGTATCTCGCCTCATTTAACCAGGTTACCTTGGGAGGTAGGTGTCCTCCTTTGCTAATTGTTATCTCTCATTGTAGTATCTCGGCTCATTTTCCCAGGTAGGTAGGTAGGGAGGTAGGTGGGTAGGTGTCCTTAGCTGATGAATGTGTTCACTGTAATATCTCGGCTCATTTACCCAGGGTAGGTGGGGATGTTGGTAGGTGTCCTTTTTAAATGATTGTTGTCTGTGACAGTAGTAAATAGGCTTATTTACCCAGAGTAGGTAGGTAGTTAGGTGTCATTAGCTGAATTTTGTCTGTCACTGTAGTATATCGGTTCATTTCCCCAGGGTGGGTTGGTAGGTGGGTAGGTGTCCTTCTTAAATGAATGTTGTCTGTCACTGTAATATCTCGGTTCATTTACTCAGGGTAGGTGGGTGGGTGCCCTTCATAGATGAATGTTGTCTGTCACTGTAGTATATCGGTTCATTTACTCAGGGTAGGTGGGTGGGTGTCCTTCATAGATGAATGTTGTCTGTCACTGTAGTATCTCCGTTCATTTACCCAGGGTAGGCGGGTAGGTGTCCTTATTAGATGAATGTTTTCCGTCACTGTAGTATCTCGTCTGATTAACCCAGGGTAGGTGGGTGGGTAGGTGGGTAGGTGTCCTCCTTAGATAAATGTTGTCTGTCACTGTAATATCTCGGTTCATTTACCCAGGGTGGGTTGGTAGGTGGGTAGGTGTCCTTAGATGAATGTTGTCCGTCACTGTAATATCTCGGTTCTTTTACTCAGGGTAGGTGGGTAGGTGTCCTTCTTAGATGAATGTTTCCCGTCACTGTAGTATCTCGTCTGATTAACCCAGGGTAGGTGGGTGGGTATGTGGGTAGGTGTCCTTCTTAGATGAATGTTGTCTGTCACTGTAATATCTTGGTTCATTTACTCAAGGTAGGTGGGTGGGTGTCCTTCATAGATGAATGTTGTCTGTCACTGTAGTATCTCCGTTCATTTACCCAGGGTAGGCGGGTAGGTGTCCTTATTAGATGAATGTTTTCCGTCCCTGTAGTATCTCGTCCGATTAACCCAGGGTAGGTGGGTGGGTAGGTTGGTAGGTGTCCTTCTTAGATGAATGTTGTCTGTCACTGTAATATCTCGGTTCATTTACCCAGGGTGGTTTGGTAGGTGGGTAGGTGTCCTTAGATGAATGTTGTCCGTCACTGTAATATCTCGGTTCTTTTACCCAGGGTAGGTGGGTTAGTAGGTGGGTAGGTGTCCTTCTTAGATGAATGTTGTCTGTCACTGTAATATCTCGATTCATTTACTCAGGGTAGGTGGGTAGGTGTCCTTCTTAGATGAATGTTGTCTGTCACTGTAATATCTCGGTTCATTTACTCAGGGTAGGTGGTAGGTGGGTAGGTGTCCTTCTTAGATGAATGTTTGTCTGTCACTGTAGTATCTCGGTTCATTTACCCAGGGTGAGTTGGTAGGTGGGTAGGTGTCCTTCTTAGATGAATGTTGTCTGTCACTGTAATATCTCGTTCATTTACCAAGGGTAGGTGGGTAGGTGTCCTTATTAGATGAATGTTGTCTGTCACTGTAATATCTCGGTTCATTTACCCAGGGTAGGTGGGTGGGTAGGTGGGTAGGTGTCCTTCTTAGATGAATGTTGTCTGTCACTGTAATATCTCGGTTCATTTACTCAGGGTAGGTGGGTGGGTGGGTAGGTGTCCTTCTTAGATGAATGTTGTCTGTCACTGTAGTATCTCGGTTCATTTACCCAGGGTGAGTTGGTAGGTGGGTAGGTGTCCTTCTTAGATGAATGTTGTCTGTCACTGTAGTATCTCCGTTCATTTACCAAGGGTAGGCGGGTAGGTGTCCTTATTAGATGAATGTTGTCTGTCACTGTAATATCTCGGTTCATTTATCCAGGGTAGGTGGTTGGGTAGTTGGTTGGTTGTCCTTCTTAGATGAATGTTGTCTGTCACTGTAATATCTCGGTTCATTTACTCAGGGTAGGTGGGTAGGTGTCCTTCTTAGATGAATGTTGTCTGTCACTGTAGTATCTCGGTTCATTTACCCATGGTGGGTAGGTGTGTAGGTGTCCTTCTTAAATGAATGTTGTCTGTCACTGTAGTATCTCGGTTCATTTACCCAGGGTAGACGGGTAGGTGTCCTTATTAGATGAATGTTTTCCGTCATTGTAGTATCTCGTCTGATTAACCCAGGGTAGGTAGGTAGGTTGTGGGTAGGTTTCCTTATTAGCTGATTATTGTCTTTCTCTCTGGTAGGTAGGTTGGTAGGTGTCCTTCTTCACTAATTGTTGTCTGTCACTGTAATATCTCGGCTTATTTACCCAGGGTAGGTAGGTAGGTAGTTGGGTAGGTGTCATTAGCTGATTGTTGTCTGTCACTGTATTATCTAGGCTCATTTACCCAGGGTAGGGATGTAGGTAGGTAGGTTGGTAGGTGTCCTCCTTAGTTGATTTTTGTCTGTAACTGTAATATCTTGCCTCATTTACCTAGGGTAGGTATGTATGTAGGTAGGTGTCCTTATGTGTTTGTTGTTTTCTGTCACTGTATTATGTCAGCATATTTCCACAGGGTAGGTAGTTAGTTTGAAATATCACATATTTTATATGCAATTTGTTATGTACATTACATGCTTTGCACAGCCATTCTCTATTTAACAAGTGTGAACCTCTGCCAGTTTACTTAAGGAAGATAAGATGAACTTGTCTCTAATTGGAGACTGCAACATTCAAATTTGATATGGGAAATTTAATAAGAATTTTTTATAGTTACAAAGAAACAAAATGTATACCAGAATTCACTGATCAATTGAACCAATCCAATTTGCATTTGATATTGACCTGAAGAGGTTCTCTACGAATGCCTGTTTATAGTGTCAGTACATAAGTATCTAATTATAAAAATCGCTAACTTCCATGCAGTCTAAGTCACCACTAGGAAAACATAACATTCCAATTCTACTATACCTTGCATGCTTATCAACATATACTATATTTCATCAGCATGAGTACACTGCTATCTTATTATTATAAAAAATGACTTCCTACATACAGTAGATTGGACCAGAAAGGCTCCAAAAGTATACAGCACACATCACCAGCTGAGATAAATCATTATCTTATTAACTGCCCACATGGTATATATCACATTTAGGAATACTTCACTGACTTAATTTTATTAACACAATCTACCTGCATAAAATAGATATTAACATTAGAAGTGCATTAAGATCCTATTCTTATAAATATTATATACCTACACATGTTAAGTGTGAGCATCAAGATTATATGTCAGTTTTTCCTTTCCTTTTTTCTTTATCAAGACAGACAGACTTGACACAGAGAAGAAATGTTTATCCATACAATTAAATTTGTAGATGTCACAATATTAAGGTTTTAATTATATCAAATGGTCAACAGATCTAATAAACTGTTTCCAAGTGTATATATGTACAAGTCTGCTAACTTGTGGCTCTAAAATATTTGCAAAAGCATCATTTTGTTAACTGTTTACCATAGACATTCTCCATCCAAGTGTGTCTGTGTCATGGATTATTTCCTAGATCTCTACCTTTTACCGAAGCCTCACTAATTATTTATCAACTTCTCTGTCATCTTTGTGAGAAAGTGAGATAGATGATTTAATGAGCACAAACAACTAACCATTGTGTTCATAACACTACAATAGGTGCATCAGTTAATATAGTTCGGCATGTGTTTGTCTGTTGTCTTTTATCTCTCTATGCTTCATTTGTCAGAGTTGTCTATAGTTTTAATTGATAATTGCAAGTGGCTCTAGTGAAGATCAATATCATTAAATTGTGTTGTTTCTTTTGATCTTCTACTCATAAACTGATATCAAAGTAAAGCGGATCATCTGAGATTTAAAATATGAAAATCTTTTTTCTTTTAAATCTGTGTGAAAAATATAGTTTTTTAAATACCTTTATTAATAAAAGTGATAATTTAAAATGAATAGTATCATTTTATACTAATTTCACAGATATTATAACATACTTGACCACTTTTCAAAAATTCTCATGGTGGAAGATTTTGCACAACTCAGCAAATCAAGCAATTTACAAGAAAAATTGGTTTAAAGCCCATCAATTTGCATACATTCTTTGATTTTGTCATTTGTTTTCATCATCATTTTTCATGTTTGTAAATTTCAGACTTAATCTTAACATAATGTTGTTTTTTTTACTTCCAGGAAACAGGGTTAAGGCACCAAATGTACAGGTAAGTATATATATATATATTTATAATATCAGTGAGGGAGTAATTTCTTTGGATGTCCATTTTATGGTTTTACTCATACTTAGTTGATGTATTTGTTTTCATTTCTGAAGACCTCATACATCATCTTGAAAATTGTTTTCAATTGCTAAATAGGTTGTCCAATTTCCTATGTTGATTGGAAATATTAAATGAACAAGTAAAAACAGTTATATAAAATTTTATTGTATTGACAGATTATTTAATAAACTATATCATTACATTTCAATCACAAATACAGAACATGTTTGAAAATAACTCACTGTAACAATCACAAATAAAAGAGAAAGAGAAAGATAGCAAATATTGAAAATAGCACACATTTAATCTGGAATAACACAGTAAGAAACAAGAATTTTAATCTTACTAAATAATGAAGAATTTAAAATTTGGGCAGGGGTTTCCATAGCATAGGCATTTTTAAAGTTCAAGCTAAAAGAAAACAAAAATTTAATTAAAATTTGGACAGGGTTCCTCCAGCCCAAACCTTTAAAAAAATTTTCTTAATCATGAATACAACATAATCAGTTGGAGAATTAAAGCATTTCATAAACATCAGGTATAAAATAAAATAGGCCTAACCTTGCAAAATTCATTTGTTTTCGAAGTACCTTTGGCCACCCAAGGAAATTATATTTCCCAAGACATTTGCAATGTGCATTTGTAGTTTTTCTCTTCACCTTTGTTGCCAAAGAAGCCATTTTAAGTAATCACATGAACAATCATGCTTGGATTAAAATGATAAATACAATTGGTCCTCTTATTTGTATAATCATCTTACATTGGACAAGAGGAAAGTGAAGCTTGATTTCCAGTATGAATCATGTGTTTACTCAACTGGTTTTTGCTCTAGAGAGCAAATGGTTGGCTGACGTTCTCCAGGAAATTTTGAATGTACGAAAAAGTTAATTATAGTTATGCAAATTGGTAGACTTCCAGAAAAATTGGTGTACATGCCTAGAATTGGTACAAATTACCAACTTTTAAAACCTGATCAGTAGATGAAGTCAAAGGTCCCAATTCAGGAGACTCCCACCAAATTTGGGAGTGTTGGCAAGTCTGTTATAATAACTCCTGACACCAGTCACAGTTTGCTAAAACTTTGAATTTATGTTCAAAAAAGATATATTAATTTTCTAAAATCTCTTAGCAAATAAGCTTTTATGTCAGAAACAACATTTTATGTTTAGTTATTAACAACCATTTAACTAAATATACTATATTTCTAACTAAGTTTGAATTAAGCAGTTTTATCTACCACCAAAATCTTTACTTAAAATATAATTACATTATAATTTTAAAAATATACAAAAGTTTTATGAGTGTTTAACTATTGGTCTAGGAATTATACACTTTTCTTTCAATAGACCTGGGCTTTATGAATGACAAAGAAAGGGATCTGTGAGGACCAGAAAAACAATATTTATTAAAAATAAAGCAGGATCCTACCCTGAATTACAATAATTGTATTGCTCTGTTCCTCAGTTATACAAATGCTGTTGCTACTGGTTTATAAACCCCAGGAAAGTGAAGCTATTTTAGTTTTCTGACTAAGTTTAACAGCTGTCAATTTCTCATCATCCTGGTCAAAATGTGTGAACCTGATGATGAAAAGGTTACCATGTAAAAATTTATAAATCCGCTTTCTCACCAAGAAAAACAGGCTGATGGGCCATTACAAATGTGATGGAATAAACTCTTCAAATATGAATTATATCAATAAATCTTTTCTCTTATTCATGTAACCTAATGCTGTCTTGTTGCCAAGATGTCTGTTAATTTTCCCCCACAACAACAAATTTGAACTCAACCCTTGGAGATGAACAAAGCTGCTTTTCATAATTTGTGTATGGAAGAATTTACCTCCTTCTTCCCATTGTTTTATCCAACAAAATTACAACTGAATCATTAAATTTGTTGCACAATACCTATTTGTTTAATTGTATTCTGAGCTGTTTCTGATCTAGAGAGAGCAAGGCAGACTAATGGAAAATTGCTGTGGAATGAATTTCTGGTAATGTCCAGGAAATATTAGGGCCTAAGTTATATTGATGTGATGCTCAACATTTACTGAGATAAATTATTCTAGAAATTGTCTATTTATTGTATTAATTTATTCAGGTGTTTATGGATATACATAAAACTAGTTGAACTTAGCTCAGATTAGCATAGAATGATGTGTTCTCGAGTTGTAATGAAATATTAATAATCAGATATATGTTTTTTATTAGTATCTCTGGTTTGTTACTGTAGAGGGATTTGAGCCAAGAGTGTACGGTTGTCAACCCATGTGTGCTACCAACTGGTTAGCAACTGGAGATTCCTGGTTCAAATCCCAGCATCAGCAATAGCTGTCTGCAGTATCAAACCACTTGTGACAAAAAGTAATAACTCAGTTACCGATACTGCAGTAAGTTCTGTAGCAAAACAACTAATGGATAACCATGGTGGACATATTATGAAAAGGGCAGACATTCCACTTGTATAATAAACTCTTAGGCTTCATCACGAAGATAAACTAGCAGCCTCTCTGTGGTATTCTCTGATTTCATTAGCTATCTTAAGTAAATTATGTTGTGTTTTCTGTTGCTTTATTATTTACTGCCAGCTAAACTTTGTCATGGGATGTTATTATAGAAATGATATGGCAGCCTCACAGTTGTTTCTGGTTCATCATAGAGGGGTCACAGAATATTTTATGGGTTAAGTAATTTGAACTAAACACTGGTAGACATCAAGTATTTTTAGAACTTGGCGCATATGTCATTTGATTGAAACACCATGGAAACACACACAAATGTCAAAAGCTTCAAATTATTTATATGATCTAACATTTCAGTAAATGATTCGCTTCCATGCAAAAGTCTGAAAGACCTAATTATTAACCTTACCTCTGTAAACAAGGATGCAATGGGAAATAACTCTGTCTCAGAAGCAATAGGTAGAAAAATCACATTCTCTTGTTCCCTCCCTTTAACAGTAAAATGACCAGCTGTATGTGGTGGTTTTATTTTACCATGGAGATCATGGAGACGGCCACTGAAGTGAGTTTGTATCGGCTAGATGTTGTGTCTATCACCTGTTTTAATGATCCGCATTTACATCCAATCTGGGCAGGGAGAATTAGAACTGGAAAGTAAAATGTATACCAACAAAGATTTGTCTTTAATTCCCAGACATGAAAATATCGAATAAAGATTAAAATCTGGATGATAATGATTTTGAGAATTTTATTGGAAGTATTTTAGCAAACATTTACTTAAAAAACTTATATATTTAAGAAATTACTAACTTTTATAACACTTTTATACATGATCAGAATATACTTCTACAAGTATTTTACAGTAGAAAAAATTTTATTTGTTAAGTCAGAGGAGATGATTTTTTATTTTTGATTCTAGACAGATATTTTGGGTTTGATGCTTGGCACACCTGCTTGAGTCAGTTACAGCCTGTGAGAGATATTTTGGGTTTGATGGTCAGCACACCTGCTTGAGTTAGTTACAGCCTGTGACAGATATTTTGGGTTTGATGGTCGGCACACCTGCTTGAGTCAGTTACAGCCTGTGACAGATATTTTGGGTTTGATGGTCGGCACACCTGCTTGAGTCAGTTACAGCCTGTGACAGATATTTTGGGTTTGATGGTCGGCACACCTGCTTGTGTCAGTTACAGCCTGTGACAGATATTTTGGGTTTGATGGTCTGCACACCTGCTTGGGTCAGTTACAGCCTGTGACAGATATTTTGGGTTTGATGGTCGGCACACCTGCTTGAGTCAGTTACAGCCTGTGACAAATATTTTGGGTTTGATGGTCGGCACACCTGCTTGAGTCAGTTACAGCCTGTGACAGATATTTTGGGTTTTATGGTCGGCACACCTGCTTGGGTCAGTTACAGCCTGTGACAGATATTTTGGGTTTGATGGTCGGCACACCTGCTTGAGTCAGTTACAGCCTGTGACAGATATTTTGGGTTTGATGGTCAGCACACCTGCTTGAGTTAGTTACAGCCTGTGACAGATATTTTGGGTTTGATGGTCAGCACACCTGCTTGAGTCAGTTACAGCCTGTGACAGATATTTTGGGTTTGATGGTCGGCACACCTGCTTGAGTCAGTTACAGCCTGTGACAGATATTTTGGGTTTGATGCTCGGCACACCTGCTTGAGTCAGTTACAGCCTGTGACAGATATTTTGGGTTTGATGGTCTGCACACCTGCTTGGGTCAGTTACAGCCTGTGACAGATATTTTGGGTTTGATGGTCGGCACACCTGCTTGAGTCAGTTACAGCCTGTGACAGATATTTTGGGTTTGATGGTCGGCACACCTGCTTGAGTCAGTTACAGCCTGTGACAGATATTTTGGGTTTGATGGTCGGCACACCTGCTTGGGTCAGTTACAGCCTGTGACAGATATTTTGGGTTTGATGGTCGGCACACCTGCTTGAGTCAGTTACAGCCTGTGACAGATATTTTGGGTTTGATGGTCGGCACACCTGCTTGAGTCAGTTACAGCCTGTGATAGATATTTTGGGTTTGATATTTGGCACACTTATTAGAGTCAGTTATTGCCCATATTTAAAAACATCGACAACAGAGGGTAGTTCTATTGGATCTTCATGAAAATGTGTGTGTCTTTGTGTTTTTTTCAATTTCAATTTTAAGAAAGTCTGTAGAAATTGTAAATATGAAATTTTTTCAAATGTCAAATAATGATCGGAGTAATAGATTCAAATCTTTTATAAGATATTTATGTATTGGAATGCTAATAGATAAACTGTTATTCTCCTCGTGTTAGCCGGCTAACAGCCATTTAATTTCTGTGCAGAAATCATCCAAGTTCACCTTATTCTAGAGATGTACACTGACAAAAGCTAAATAATTCTATAAATATACACAGTGGCCAATTATTTGTTGGATTAAATCAGATTTATCTTCCACCAACTTTTACATTTCATGTTTCTTTAGATGTTAATTTAAAATAATATTTATACAAACGTTTTATGAACAAAAAGCTTTAGTTAACTGGCATCAGTCTGTAAGTTAGGGTCTTTTCCCTTGTTTATTCCCATTTGTTGTTTTTCTTTAAAATAGGTTTAGAACTATCTCGAATTTCACTAAATAAAAATAGTATTGTTACTCTGTTGATTTAACTGGTGTTCAACCATTCTGGAGTAACAGAAATGCATTATGGGAGAGTGAGCCTTTCGATAATGGATAATACCTTAAAATACTACATAACAAAACCACATGGAAGTGATACAAGAATCTGGTGACTGTTAAT
Source organism: Nautilus pompilius (assembly GCA_018389105.1). NCBI lineage: Eukaryota > Metazoa > Mollusca > Cephalopoda > Nautilida > Nautilidae > Nautilus > Nautilus pompilius. The sequence goes on along the minus strand of JACATO010001859.1, from coordinate 105,227 downwards.
AACACAAACAGGTTAAACTCTGTCTGTCTATGTGCGAGAGTGTGTGTGGTCACCTAAACTAGAACTTTAGTGAAGTATTTAATTTATATATTCCTAATTTGAGTAAAACTCAGATTGGAGAACAAGTTACTGGAGCTGTAAACTTCAATGAATTCCTAGTACATACATAAAATATTCTCCAGGAACACAACAAACCATTTAATTTCCTGCCATTTCTTGTGAACTTTCACCTGTGTTGTTGTTGTTAACTACTCCAGTTGTCATTTATAAATTGAGATATTTATCACCACATTTGATTAGGAGATGTTATCATTAATAACTTATTTTTAGGTGAACATTTATCCTCCATTGCTGTGAATTCTGCTTCATTCTCTGTCTTTTCAAAAAATATTAGTTATAGAATTGGAATTTTTACAACTGTATTATGAATATGAAAATATTAAAATATGAAGCTAAGATTTGTTTAAGAGCTCAGCTAACTTTAGTTCTTTTGTGTATTAAATCTGTTTATGCTTCACAGGTGAGTCATAAGATTTCTCAGATGTTACTTGATTATCTCCACTCTCTAAATGATAATTTTCTTGTGTCTTCTTTTTTATGGAAACTTAATGCTCATTTTAATTTGTTGATTTGGTTTCTTAAGGAAGATCAGTCCTGACAACACTTGGAATTTATTTTAGTTGGTCAGCTCATATAAGATGTATCTCTTTCTAGTTACAGGTAGAATGAAAACAACATCAAATAAAGTAAACATAGGTGCGTTTATTTGGTGAACTCAACTTGTACACAGGGGGTCGGTAGAACTGATGTCAACATCGCTCGTAGAAGGAGAATGAGGTGAGAGTAAACAACACAACACAACACAACGACTAAGCTCTGCTCTCGTCTACAAAGAAGACACTAAATTTAAAACTAAGCGGAGCCTAGTAAACCTACCAATGTCAGCAGTCACAGTCATTTGAGCAGAGACAATGCAGCCAGTTGTTGTCTTAGCAGAAAAGATTCTGTTGCTCTTGTAACGAATTTAATAAATTAGTTATTCAATATTCTTTTATTTATGAAGAACTTTATTAAAGGGGTAAGGCTGTTTACAGTAAGTAACAGGCAGGCCCGCTTCAACCATAGGGCAAACGGGGCACTTGCCCAGGGCCCATGATTGGGAGGGGCCCGAATAATATAATATTATTTATTTTAACTTATCAAATAACGATATATTTTTATTGTTTTAATCTTGTTTTAATCAATCAATAATTTAAAAGAAATAATATTTTAAGTTAGATTTTTATTTCCCTTTCTAATTTTATTCATTCCGCATAGATAGAGTAGACACAGAGATTGTGGAAACATACATTTATCAGTAAGGCGAGGAAGGTGTATGTGTAGACAGAGCTTAAAAAAGATATTAATACAGTACACATCGGGGGCCAAAATATCTTTTGCGGGGCCCACTATTTCCTTGATGCGGCCCTGGTAACAGGTGTTAATGTGGGGATGATGAAAGGAGCACCATGTAGTAGTAAGTTAGTCATTGTTCTATAATATGAATGGTTCGATAGACTTTGTAAAACGTGTGGTTTGAATCGTTCGTAAGAAATCAATTCTCCGACTTTATATGCAGGGCTGTCACATCCAGGGCAAAGTGAATTTCAGCGCGCCCTAAGACGTACCATTTTATTATCTTTCTATAGTGATAAAAAATTACAAAATACTGGAATGAATGACTTATTACAGATACTTTAAGTAAATAAACAATCCTGTGGTTCCCAGCTTAGGTGTGCATAATTGACATCCCTCATGTCTATGTGTGATAATGTGGTCCTGCTGAGCTCCATGACACTTTCTGTCTCTTGCCACAACAGTAAGAATCACAGACTGCTGACCAATTCACTGCCTGTCAGATAAGTTTTATATTTCCCTTTGTTTTTACATATTAGGTTTTCTTTCTCTGCTCTTTGGTTCCTCTCTGAAAATGGTGATGGCCCGGTTAGCCAGGCCATTTAATCAGCCTTGTTTACATATGAAATGTTTAGAAACCAATTCTATGATTATTAATTTATGGAGACGTGACAAAAGATATCGCAGTGCATCAGTCACTATCTGGGATGGAGAAAGAAGGAAAACAAATGAGAAGACATAGAGAATAAATAATTTGAAGAAAGTCACCTACGGGGAGCATATGGACGGAATAACATTAAGGAAAGGGAGAGTAAAAGAGGTGAGTGGTCTTGATCTCACTAAGGAGAGATCTCACATACAAATGGATGTTTAGCATCACATAAGTAACAAAACCATTTCATTCTAATAGATCTGAAGCTGTACTGAGTACAACATCGTCTAGGACTGTTAACGTAAGGATGACCAAAGTACCAGTTGCTCTTATCCACAGCAGTACCATCCAACCAGAGCCAGTCACCGGACTCTGTCTTCCTGCAGCCAATCCATGGCAAATCTAAAAAACCAACAAAAATACAGGTGACGTCAACAAAGTAACAAACACAGATCTGGACTCCATCATCAACTACAAGACTCTGTCTGTCCATCAAAAAAAGTGGATGGAGTCACAAATCTAGTATGGAAACTAACTTACAACATGCAGCTGATTGTTTGGATTGGTTTGAGGTAAAAAAATCAGAGGTTCATTTAAGGTCCAGTATCTCTGTCAGTTAATGAAATTAGAGAGAAAAACGTTTAATGTATTTATTCTTTGCTTATTTTTGTCCAAACAGGGTAGGAATCTGTTCATGGTTTGAGATAAGAAGACATCTTTACTGGTTTATCGGTCAGTGGGACGAGAAACAAAAATGTAAATGAAATCGTCTCACACTTACGGTATTTAAGAACAGCTAGCTTGAGGTATTCAAGCAATTCCCTCTTCTGTTGGGTGTTGGTGGAGATCAGGGCTGCACCATCTCCTTTGCATTTATCTACTGCTGATGCCCAGGTCATCTTCTTATGGCTCACCTTATACCAGACATCTGCTGTCACATTAAAGGTGTAGCCCTTACCCGTGTAATTTCTCGCTGCTGTGTCTATAGAAATTAAAGTGAAGTTATGCTACAGATTATTGGTAGAAAAATATTAAATAGTAATCAGTTACTCGGGATACCTGTTTCAGGGAAGTCACATGGACTTTGTTGTTTCAGAAACCGGTGTTCAGGCGGTAAAATGAGAGCAGGTCTCCCCCTCATCTAATTACGTAAATACTCTCCAAATATTAGATAAAGAAATGGCCAACAACCGTATTTTAATATCTTACCTGATTTCTGTGAATTTTACACCAAGTATCAACTTTTGAAATTTTCTAAAGTACATATTTATTAGGAATTTGTCTTCAAATTCATCAATGTTATTTAAATTTGTCTTTTAAATTTTTCTCGGCTCTTGAAAATTTGGCTTGCAACTGAATTTTGTATATTTTTTAATATCTTCCTGATTGAGGCTGGAGACACAGGCACCAACATCAATTTACCTCTCTTCTGATAGAAACAAACAGCTTTCAACCAGGTATTTTAAGCTGTAGAGGGACACTTTTCCTTTGGTTCACAATTGTACTTTGAGGTCTATTTGATGTAAGTGGAGTTGATTTTATAGAAGTTGATTGAGATGAATGAGATCTTCCGATTCCTCATTACTTAGTGAGAAAATGTCTGTCACCAAGACGTGAAACTGTGGTCTCCCACTGACCAGGTTGTAAAAAAGAAGTTAACTAGATAATGAAGCAGTAGATATGAAGGCATTAACTGAAGTGAGTTTACATAGCAACCATTCCATTGTGAGTTCAGTCAGAAATGCAGCAGAAAGTGAATGTGTCACAGTTCAGCAGTTGCTGTGATCTGCTCTGCTTATCCATCCCTTTTATAACGCATATTGTTGGTACGTTTGAAAATTTCACATACAGTGCACAAAATGAAGACCTTGATGTTGTACTTTAACTTTTCCTTTATCTCCGCTGTAAATCATACATTAAAATATTTTATTTCCTACTTCTTTCAGATAAAATTATTCCACTTCTGCTGCTGTGCAAACTTACTTTGTTCCATATGATTATCACTGTAAATTTTCTCCATTAATAAAACGAACTAATTGAATAGCTGAAATGAGTGAAGAATATGATGAATTGTATGTTTACAGTTTTTTTTGAAAAAACAGTTAGATGAACAGACAGGTGAGACAATAGTGAGGTTGTCCTCCTGTACTGTACTTGGTGAACCCTGACTGAACATTAGCCTGGTTGAGGCTACCACTTTTGTACTGCAAAAAATGAGAGCTTTCTTTGGAAACTGGGCTGATCTCCACCTGTTTGTTTTGTTTTCTCCTCAGGGTGATATCAGTAGTATGCTGACAATAAATAAAAATAATAGTAATAATTAAATAAACTTTTACTGTTAATTCTTAAATACAAACTTAGGGTAGACTTACGTAGCTTGAAGAACATTGTTCCATCCATGTCGGTTGTCTGGTCGGGTCTGATTATTTCCTCTGAATGAAGGCTGCAGAAATGTTGATTTTTGTTGTAAAAGAAGGATGAACAGTGGTCATCGTTGCTACATTCTCTGGCACAGGAGAGCTTTGACTGGGACTTATCGTACTTACTAATCAAACTGTGGTCGCTGATTTTGTTCTTTAAAGATTTCACTTGATTAAACTTGGACTCTTTGTTGCTCTGGGCTGACATCAGTGTTGTAACACAACTTGCTACAATAGCTAAGATGATGTACTTCATCTTTATCTTTCAAAAGTGGATCTCAAGATTTGCTGACTTCTTTCAGCTGATCACTGGTGATAAACAGAGATTGGCATTTGTAGCGGGTGTTCCGCACTAGGTTTCAGTCACCAAATGATGACAAATCAGCTACCTGCAGTATATGTCTCTCTTATACTACCAATGAAACATTTAACCTGTTTGTTTTCCAAGGTAACAGCCCAATGTTTTCTGTCTATTTCTGCACAGGTTACTGCACACAAGAATGTTGTTTATGTTTATGTGCAATGACAATTGCTGAACCATAACTTTACTTTTTGTTTTAATTTTTTTTTTTACATTACTGACATTTATCAAATGTGCATTCTAAAAGTAAGAATTTTATTGGCTGTTTATGATGATAGAGCTCAGTATTTGGAATTCCTTTGGCCTGTCCATTAAGACTCGACGTGAAAGGTACAATAGATGTTTGCTGTATCTATAAACACATTCTACATGTTCAACCATCCCAGTACCCACATCTATATTGTTCTTGATTTGTTTACTTTCTCATCTTTACAGATAATCACTTTCAGAAATATTTGGATATCAGATAAATAAAAATTTTAGATGCATCATAAAAAAACAATTCAATTTAAAGTGTTTGATGTTATTCTTTTAAAATTGGCAACAATGGAGCAGAAATCAGGACCGTAGCTTCAAAAAGGTCTGGAATGGGGAAAATAAACAGAGATCCTTAGTCACCTGCCTCTAAATTGGAGATGTCCCCTGGAGAAATACTTGCTAAAATTTCTGATGTTGAACAAACAGTCACATTGCTGAGTACTGATAGCTGAATTAGCTTTTCTACTATTGACTGATTATAAAAGGAACATGGAAAGTGTAAATCTGGTGTTTAACATCATTTGTATCCCATAATTTTATTTTTAAAAACTATTTTAAAACATCACAGATTATAAACAGTGGACCAGTTGAAGTTACTCATCCAATGTCTTCTTATATTCGGGTAAATGCTTATCTGGATTTTTACTACATTTTTGAAAAAACACGAAAACCAAAACTTTTGTTAATATTTGAGAAAGAAGAGTTAATAAAAATAATCTTGTTGCTTATATTACAAAAACAATTAATTGAACCAAGGTCCAAATAAATAAAATTCCACTATACCTACAACTTTTTTTTTATGTTTTAAGATCACTTTCCAGCTTTGGAACATTTACTGAGACCTAGACAGACAATGATGATCTGATTTAGTAGACACATTTGATCCTTGGTTGCCATCCATTGACAGACCTCTATAATAAATGTAAGAACTTGGTGGGTGCAACTGTAACAGGTTAATTGCTGTTAAGATTTATATTCTAGCTAAATTGAAATAAATGACTCGAGTGAAATTTAAATTTGTTTTAGAATTTTTTTCTTTTGTGTGTTAAAATAATTTAAATTGAACTTCTTTTGGATGTATTATGTTTTGCGACTGTGAGTGTATTATGTGAAATCTTTAGCATTAATCGTTTGTACCAGAGACTTAACAAACAAAGTAAATTGAGATATTTAATTCTGTGGTTTCTTGATTGCACACACATTAGTTTGGTATCTTATTTAGATTATTTTCAATATCCTCTCTTTGCACCATTAATCGCAGCACTAGTTTTAAGGAAAACATATATTTCTAAGGATAACCTTTCATTTGTATGTCTTCTTTCTGCCTGGTGGAAATGTTAAATCTCTACTGAAGCTGTTTTACCTTTAAAAGGGAGGAACTCACTAAAAGCTATTGATTGTGTACAAATCACAAGTTCAAAGCAGTTGATCATATTGATTACACTTTATTGGGTTTTGTTTTTTATAACCTATTTTTCCTGTTACTAATTTTTCCTTCTACTTGGATGGAGCCCGATATTCACCAGGATGTGCGATTTAGAGAATCTGGGTTTCATAAGAACCGACCGCACATTGTTGATGCGGCATACAATATTAATTACGATGTGTGCGAACATACATGAGGTGTTTAGATGTGCACCAAATACTTCTGTCAAGAGCTGCTGTTTCATTTAATTTCTGTAGCATCTAGTTCAGACATTTGTCAAATTTCAATCTTGCATATTACAATTTTTCACTTATGTATAAACTTCACCAAAAAAAGTGATTTAATTCTACATAAATAATATTTTTACAATATATTAACATAAAGGTTTGTGTGGTGCATATTTTGAAGTATTAACCAAAAAGTGCTTTGATGTTCATCAATTTTTCGGTTTTGTTTGTTGTTTGTATTTTCTTAATTAAAAAAAAACATTTAATTGTTCTCATGTTGTGTCAAACTTTGCTAGATCCTTCCCTTCTCCTTTACTGGAATGAAGAAGGATGTAGGTCCTAGAATTCTCCCTGAACTACACCAATAAGGAGATACAAAACGATGCTATTGTTAGTTTAAGTCTGTTAATTATATCAAAAACTAAGGGGACCAATTATTACTTAAACCTGTACCTTCTCTTTCTATAATCACCTTCCTGTGTTGCAACTTTTACAGACATTTAAACAGATAATTTAATTAAAAGATTTGAATAAATATAAATATTAACTGTTTTCCATTCTTGGTCAAACTCACATAATATAAACACGTTATGTGTGGTCTGTGCAGCTTTAATCCTCAAAATGTTTTTATCGTTTGGAATTTTAAAATATTTCAGTGGAATTAAAATACTCGACACTAACAGAACTTAATCATTTTAACAGAGTTTGAAGTTTAAGCAAGATTTACATAGGAACCATTTCTTGAAGCACCTATGGTTTCCAGCTGTAAACATAATATGTAAAATGTTCAGTGTTAATGGTTTGTAGCAGAAATCTACGGCCATCCAGGTGAGTAAATTCAAATGTTTATCGTTAAGGTGTCTTAGTTGCTGCTAATTAGATTAATGACTGCGGATGGAAATCTGTAGTTAACAAGAATTAGGCATAGATAAATTGTTGTGAATTGGCTTTAGTAGGTAAGACATGGATACAGGACACTGACCTTGTTAGTAGGTATCAGACAAATTATTCCATGTATAATCTTGTGCTTCCTTAGATCTCCATCTCTCTTGTGGTGGTTGGTGCGCGTTCTTGAAAATGTGTTTTGGGGTGAATATATGTGACTCCTTTTGGAAATGGAATGGGGACTGACATCGAGGCCCTAGTGTGGGAGCAAAGCTGTGTGTGGTGTTGTAGCTATGACATTAAAGTATGGCCCCCAAAGTAAAGTTGAGGGGTATGCAGATGATCACTCACACTACTATAAATCATGCAATACCTGGTCCCAGGAAGTTGGGACCACCCATCATATAAAACCCTTTACCCTTGGTCAAGAATAGAAATCCTTGGAAAAGGCCCTCTCTGTGTGCTGTGATCTTAGCTATGGAAGGTTTGGAAGTTCTCCATCTTTAACATATTATGTTGTACTTCGTGAAGAAGCTCTCTCTACGTACATACAGTAGATGTGACAAGGTGGAAAGCTTCACCTTCAATCAGGGGTGCTTAAATTTCTTATATTAATAATGTGGCCCAGCTTACATGAAATAAATGTTAACATCAGGGATGCATCATGGCCCTATTCTTAGAAATATCATCTACCTACCCATAGTAGTTGTGAATGCCTGTAGAAATACATTTTTGTTCTTTCCCTTTTGAAAAGCAAAATGAATAAAACATACAATGAGATGTTAATGCAGACCATTCGATTGGTAAATGTACCAGTTATAAGATTGATGATAAAATGAAAATACTATATTTTAATTGTACCAGGTTGTAAACCGATCTAATGGAATGTTTCTCTCAGTGTTTGTACCAGTCTGCTAACTCACTGACGGTTCTAAGGTTTTCACGTAACCACCATTTTGTTAACTGACCGTTGTAGACATTTTCCAGTTAAGTGTATGCTTGTCCTAACTTATCCATCAGATCAAAGCAGAGTCTCACTAACTATTTACCATCTTTCTCTTGTTGGTCAGAGAATGAAGGAGAGGATTTAACACAAAATCAATCAGCCATTGATCATCACCCATAGAAGGTACATCAAAGGTACTATCGGTCGCCATGCGATGTTGACTGTCGCTGATCTATTGATGTTCCCTTTGTCAGAGACGTTTACAGTTCAGTTGGTGAGTGCAGGCGGCTCTAGTGAAGATCAACATCAATAAAAGTCTGGTGTCTTTCCTCGTCTGACGAGTTTTACCATAAATGGAAATAAAAGCAAATCGTAACTAGAGAGATGTAAAATGTAAGATCTTCTTTTAAATGTTTGTATAATTTTAAAATAATGTTTTGAAAACAATATGACAAGTCTTGTTATCTTCAACACTGATGTTTAAAGAAAAATTATTTATAAAATAAAAAACACAACAATTGATGTTTAGGTATCAACAACCACTCATTGCTACAAATGTCTACCTAAGTAGTAATTGACACAGTTATACCTGCCTGCAGATTCTATACTTAACATTTCTTTAGATAATAAATTAGGAACTTGAAATACTTATAGGCCTCTAACTGTGAGTCAGGAAACTATAAACATTTCTCTTGGTAGTCTCTTAAATATCTTGAAAAGTACAAATAATATTTTTATTTACTGAAACTGGACTGAGCTATCAGCTTATTGCAGCCAGGACTTTGAATAGTATGAAGGTTAATTGTAAAGGATATGATAGTAGAGTTTAGTAGGAATGAGGTGGGATCCTACCCTGAATTACAATAATTGTATTGCTCTGTTACTCAGTTATACAGATGCTGTTGCTACTGGTTTATAAACCCCAGGAAAGTGAAGCTATTTTAGTTTTCTGACTAAGTTTAACAGCTGTCAATTTCTCGTCATCCTGGTCAAAATGTGTGAACCTGATGATGGAAAGGTTACCATGTAAAAAATTTATAAAATCCACTTTCTCACCAAGAAAACAGGCTGATGGGCCATTACAAATGTGATGGAATAAACTCTTCAAATATGAATTATATCAATAGAATCTTTTCTCTTATTCATGTAACCTAATGCTGTCTTGTTGCCAAGATGTCTGTTAATTTTCCCCACAACAACAAATTTGAACTCAACCCTTGGAGATGAACAAAGCTGCTTTTCATAATTTGTGTATGGAAGAGTTTACCTCCTTCTTCCCATTGTTTTATCCAACAAAATTACAACTGAATCATTAAATTTGTTGCACAATACCTATTTGTTTAATTGTATTCTGAGCTGTTTCTGATCTAGAGAGAGCAAGGCAGACTAATGGAAAATTGCTGTGGAATGAATTTCTGGTAATGTCCAGGAAATATTAGGACCTAAGTTATATTGATGCGATGCCCAACATTTACTGAGATAAATTATTCTAGAAATTGTCTATTTATTGTATTAATTTATTCAGGTGTTTATGGATATACATAAAACTAGTTGAACTTAGCTCAGATTAGCATAAAATGATGTGTTCTCGAGTTGTAATGAAATATTAATAATCAGATATATGTTTTTTATTAGTATCTCTGGTTTGTTACTGTAGAGGGATTTGAGCCAAGAGTGTACGGTTGTTAACCCATGTGTGCTACCAACTGGTTAGCAACTGGAGATTCCTGGTTCAAATCCCAGCATCAGCAATAGCTGTCTGCAGTATCAAACCAGAGATACCAACAAAAAAAACACACATATATATATGCATCATTCTACTTGTGACAAAAAGTAATAACTCAGTTACCGATACTGCAATAAGTTCTGTAGCAAAACAACTAATGGATAACCATGGTGGACATATTATGAAAAGGGCAGACATTCCACTTGTATAATAAACTCTTAGGATTCATCACGAAGATAAACTAGCAGCCTCCTCTGTGTATTCTCTGATTTCATTAGCTATCTTAAGTAAATTATGTTGTGTTTTCTGTTGCTTTATTATTTACTACTGCCAGCTAAACTTTGTCATGGGATGTTATTATAGAATGATATGGCAGCCTCACAGTTGTTTCTGGTTCATCATAGAGGGGTCACAGAATGTTTTATGGGTTAAGTAATTTGAACTAAACACTGGTAGACATCAAGTATTTTTAGAAATTACTACTTTTTATTTTTTTTTTTAAAAAAAGAAAGTTTATACAAGAACTTAACTCATGAGAAATTCACTTGTCTTAAACAAGTTGAGATGTCTTCCTTATTTTTGTCTCTACAGTTAAACTGTTCTGTCCTATAAATCTCATGTAGATGTTTATGGTTTGATGCTCTGCACACCTGCTAGAGTCAATTACGACCCGTATATAGACACTGGACAGTGCAAAATCATTCAAAATTTTATCCTCTTCATAAGTAAAGAGTTTTCTACAATAACCTTTAATGTGGGTAGATTCTAGTTCTGCTACAACTTATGTAATGGTGAACAGTCTTTATTTATATTATATATTTTAAGTCAGGATAACGGGGAAGATCTAGCAGATAACAGAATAACACTACAGTGAATTCTTAGCAATTTGGTGACTATATACATATAATTACACTGCATGTTTGTATGTATCTATATGGTTGACAAATAGAGGGCTTTATTGAAACTTACATTTTATGGTCTTTTTTAATATAAAGAAAACTCAGATTGGAGAACAAGTTACTGAAACTGTAACTTTAAATAAAAACCTACCACGTACAGTATTTTCCAGGAGCAGAGCATTTAATGTATTATCCAGTGTATTCAGGAAGCATTGTGAAAATGTTATATTATTTCATTTTTAAGATTATACACAAATTCAGTACAGGACCAAAACATTCCTCCCAAAAGGAAAGATATACGCATGTGTGAGTTTATTCTTGAAATATTTTAAAATTTCTTTAAAACTTGTGTTAAATATAAATATAAATCAAGTTTATGAAGTTAGTATTTATAAATCACTATATAGGTGGTTATAGTGTATTCAGCTAGGAGGGAAAAGATAGCAGTGAATGTGGTTACATTATATGTAGCCAACAACACTAATGTTCAGTCATCTCAGAGTATCTTGTTTTGGTTAATTTATAATCATAATCTTTCTTTAATAATTATACTTGTCTGTGTGTCAATATCAGTTATCTAAATATCTATCTATCTACTTTTAACTATATACATTTTATGTCTGATGATGAATTTATGAATTTTTAAATGATTAGACATATCTGTTAATGGAGATTATGGCTTCTTAAGGTTCCTCCAGATTTTGCATTTCTGAAACAAGTTTCCAAATGTTGGCATCTGATTCTGTAGTTGCCAACTGCAGAACCAGAGTGCATCACTCAGTCAATTTTGAAGCTTTGTATAGTTGAAGCCTATGAGAGTAAATGTTTGTTTGCAATTTTGAGAGATGCCCAATAAGAAGGCATAGGGTAGCAGCCTTCCCCCCTCAAGTAAGGGCAGTGATCCTAAAGCAAGTACCTGTAAAAATGGAATAAATCTATAATCTTGGAGCCAAGTTCAACACAGTTTCGAAATCAATCAGTTCGAGTCGTGTTTCTGGTTCAACCTATTTAGGAGAGAAAGGAGTTCCTGAAAAGTTGCAGTTTTTTTTATTTCTTTTTGAAAGTGTTTAAACTGATTTTTAAATACTTTTTTAATAGCGCTGATTTTTTTCCGCATATTTTTCAACTTCATTAATGTCACCAAACTTCTCAAACATTTTTTGAATAAGTTTGGAAATGATCTGATTCACCCTGAAGAATCTCTGAACGAAAGATTTCAGTCATCCTTTGAAAGGCTGTGATGATTTGCAAGTCCTGAAACAAGGTTATCTCTGCCCCAAAGCTTAGTATTAAATGTGGCAATGTCAATGAAAAATGACAGGTTGCTGAGATATTGCACATCAATTGCAATATAACCATAATATGAAGATTGGCTATAATGTTAGAGGAAGGTTAGAAAGATAACTCACTGGGAATTCAAACCCAATAATAGTATATAAGCTTAGTTCTTAATAAAAATGTTACAGCACCTGCCAAATTTTCATGAAGCTGTTAACAGCTCTGAACACTGAACAATGACAAGATAGTCGAGATACATGTGCTATGAAAGTGGAAAGCAGTTAGTCTTGGTCAACCTTTGCAGAAATAAATCACTTTAGCCATTTGAATGTTTATCTTTAGTCTCCAGTCTTCATCCCTCAGAGTAGATATTTGGTGATGATGAAGCAGAGCTGGAAATGGTGCAATCTTTCCATACACTGTTCCTCTCCCACCTCGCTCGTTACACCTGGTGTTACATAGCAGTCCACCCAATGCCTGCATGGTCCAGGGTTGCTTGGAGAATGACCGACCCAGGCTGACCCCTTCACTGCAACTCTGGAGCGCAACAAAATCATGATAGTGTGAACTACAAAGTAGATTTGATTGTCCAAAAAGCCAAGATATTTAGGGCATTCATGAATTTAATGCACAACAGGTGGTTGTAATCACACGCAGAATCATGGAACAAAATTTGAAAACTGGCCCCTTACATCATTGAGCAGAATTGATAGATTGTAGTTCATTGAGATTTTGTTCAATTACAAGCAAGACATCGAGTAGTGACATCAAAAAGGGTCAGTTTATATTGTTGGACAGCTGAATCAGTGTTGTTTCTAAAGCATGAAAATAGTCATTTAAAGGCTAAATCTATTGGTGACATGGATTGAGTATTTGCCTTCAGATGTTAAAAAAATAAATAACTTTAAAAGTTTCCATGATCGACTTTGTACAGTCTCATTGGTAAAAGCATTGTCCACATAAAAATGTTACTGAACATTCTACTGACAAGTTCTTTCCAATGCTAATCATTTGCAGTGCTGTTGTTTACATATTTAGAAAGTAAGGAACAGTCTTCGGTATCCTCATCCTCCTAAGCCTTTTGTTTTCTTCATCGACCTGTGGGGAGCATTCAGTTTTTCGGAGCTGAGGCAGACAATCATAGCTCTTGATTTTAGAAGCACAAGACTCGTGTTATCTTCCCCTCCTTACACCATAGTCACTGAGACTACTCCAGTCTTGTTTTATGAAGCCAGGTGTATTTCTTACTGCTGCCTTCACTCAAAAAATTGTTTACATCTTTATAGTGGGAGGTCTCTTTATGCTGGTTTGCTAACTTTGTCAAGAACTGGCAATTAATGCTACAGTAAAGGGAGATAATCTTGTAAAACAAATGGCAGAAAAAAATAAAAGCGGATTTCTTGGCAACGATTAGAGCGAGGATGTTTGAAAACAGGCTTCCTGGACCCTAAGTTATTTTGAACCTTGCCTATTTTTTGTTAATCTATTATTTTAAAATATCGTTTTCATATTGAACTAAGTGAATAAAGATATGTTGGTTACTATTTCAAATTTTATGTAATAAAAAATTGCTTTCTTGATTCACATTTTCCTGTTAATTGGCACAAAAGAAGAAACAATGAGAAGAGAGAGATGATGATGAGAGGGAATTAAAAGAATGAAAAAAACGAAGCTCTGCGCTAGTTAGCAAAGTAATAATATAAACGTTAACCTTCGTTTGTTATCTGCTACTTCTATTTAGTCATTCTTGGCAAGTATTAAAATAATAATAAGTTATCTTGTATATCAGTAAATGTTTTCTTTATCTTTTTCTTTAATAAAGTTGTCCTTTTTTTAAGTCTCAAAGAATTTGTTTGCAAAAATTAGTTCTTGACATTTCTCCAAAGATACCTGGGTGGAAAAATAATTAAATGTTTCAGTTTATTGCTGACTGTAGCACCTGACCTGTGTTATTTCAATTGACCACTTTCTTCCAAACCTTGAGAATTATGTATTTGGATTAATCTTTGTATTGTTTTCAAATACCTTTGTTATGAAGATTTGGGGAACTTACACCTGTATCAACTTAACGTGTGTTTTGATATAATTAATCATTTCTAGGTACATAATGTCTTTAGTTTCATATCACTATGATCACATTATCTTTGGTTCAAGGTTTCGTACTTGGTGTAAGTAAAGCTGCTGCTATAGAAGCTGATTTAGATAAATGAAAGGAGCTCCAGGTAAGATTTTACCTTCGTGTTGTCAACCTCATTTTCCTCATTACTTCAGTGATGAAATGTTTGCCATCAAATAATACTCAATAAAACAACCAGGTGAAATAAAAGGTCATGTGTTGCAGTATTGAACATGGAGCCTAGAAGGGTGTGTGTAGTGTATTATCAGGTAAACATTTTGTCTCATGTTCTGCAGGTGGTAAAAAGAAATTATAATTGTTGATGATACTGTAGATATGAAAACATCAACTTAAGTGAGTTTCACACACAGCATCCATCACATTGTCACAGGTGAGTTTAGTCAAGGAGACACCAATAGGTAAATAAATACAATAAAGTTTTATATACTGCTCATTTAGCCATTTTGTAAAGTGTACAGTAAGCATACATTTGAGAATTTAGCAATAGTATAAAAAGTGTCAAGATTTTAATATTCTCTTTATTATCCTATGCAGTTTCTTGTAAGTAACTCTCTTTTTCTTCTTCTTCAGGTTTTCATATCTTCAATGCCAAAGTTCATTTCGGTAAAAAATTAACTTTGAGAAATAGTCAAATTAGTTTGTTAAAATCAAGTTGTATTCTTTTGATGATTGGCTTGTACTGAATGTTAAAAAAAAGAAAGATGGTTAGTATAAGTTAATATGAAAAGTACAAACCATATTTAATTTGAGTGAGTGAGTGGGTACGTGTTGTGAATAGGGTGATGGATGTCTGTGCTAAATGTAAGGAACTGATTGTAAGAATAAAGTAGGTTCCATAAGATAGACTCTGAGCCTGCATAGACCAAACTGAAGGTGGGTGGGAAATGAAATGCTACAAGCTGATTGATACCTTCCTGGAATGAGGTAATCAGAATATCAAATCAATTTGAATTCTTGTTTTTGCAGGGAAACAAGAGGGGGAAAGGCTGTTATAGCTGGGTGGGTTCATTCACAAACATGGGGAGGATGAATGCAGCTATGGTACCTCAGTGCTACAACTGCAAACATTTGGGAAAGGGTTATGGACACCTTTAGTGATTCTGAAGGTAAGGCTGTGATCATGGCGTTCACAATATGAATGACACTAAATATAGTAATATGAAAGAATTACTGGCTAAGTATCAAATTCTTATTTGAAAATGGATAAATTCCAGATGCAAGATGGTACTGATATCAGAATACTGTTATTGCATGTTAGTATATTAACATAACATTATTCTCCAAATGCAGCAGGTTTTTTAAAATTTATAATTTATCAAGCAAACAGAAAATTGTAGTGTTATGCAAAATATTTGGCCATGGATGTATATTTTTCCTTTGTGAGCTTTTTATTTATCAGCAATCATCACCCTGTGTGCAATGCTGTATATCCTACTTTAACACTACCAATGTATACATTTTGTAATAGTGGAGCGAATTTAATGAAATCAGTAAACATTGAACGATAGGCTATTTTTCTCAGCCCTTTGGTGGAACCAGCTCAGGTGGAAAGTCAGGTGAGACAATGGAAAAGTATTTCCACTGTACATCTTTAACTGAAGCCTGACTGAATCACTCATCGTTTGAATGAGGCTATCACGTTTATACTGTTTGGCATGAGTATATTTTGTGCAGGACCCTGGCTTATTTCTGCTAAATTGTTTTATTGTTCTTCCTAGTTTTTAAACCCGAGACAAATGAAGCCATTTGCTAGATTTTTTGTTAATTTACCTCTGACTAATTTTCAGCAGCTACCAAATCCTTGCCACCCAGCTTCAACATCCAAACCTGATGATGGGAAAATTACCAGGTAAATAGGAGAACTTACTTTTTCACTAAGACAACAGACAGATGCACCAACAAATAATTTTTTGCAATTAGATTTTGAAATATTAATCATCAGTGGGATCTTTGCTTGTGTTAATTTAACTCAACATTTTTTATGGTCATCAGATATCTGTTAATTTTCTCCATACCAACAAATTTGAAACCAAGCCATGATAAACAGCAGAGCTTCTATTAACAGTTTAAATTGGGACATCCTCTCCCTTACACCAATGTGCTATATCAGAAAACATTAAAGTTTCAGCTGGAATATTATAATTATAGCGCAATACTTTTATTTATACTGAAGAAAGAATTTCTGATAATGCTCAGTAAATTTCCTTACATAAATTATATTGATGGAGAACTGCTGGCTAATCTTCCCTCTGAAGCAAGCATTTACCAAAATATTTCCTCTACAATTGTCCAATACATGTTGATAGTTTATTAATCTAGTCCCATGTTTGTTATATTAAAATTTATAATACTTAGTTAAACAAAGCTTAGATATGGATAAAATAGTGAGTTATCAAGTGGACAAAGGTCAGGGGTCAGTGTTGTATGAAAGGTTAATAGCCCTGTTGATTAGCCATTGCTGTTGGGAGGAAAAACAATGAAATGTAAAAATAGAAGGCCACAAAACAAATAAAAATGCATTTATTTGTGCTACACCAGGAGTCCATTTAGTAATGGAAGAAGAGATTGCATCTAATATTTAGGAAAATAAAATACTTGATGTAATAATTAGGTCAAGTAAGCACTGACGATTTTACAGAAAGTTAATTAGCAACATATACATCAACTGCATTGATTAAACCTTTGACTTGTTGCTACCAGGAAAGAAATTATCTCATGACTTTTTTTCAGAATTTCCACTACCATAAATTTGCCTCTGCATCTATTGTGTGCCCCTTTTGAGTTCCTGAAAATGGGACCCAAGAGACTCCAAGTATTTAATATGATGTTAGTCCCTTACTCTATGCAATGTTATTTTGGTTGTAAACTTCAGGTTCATGTAGTTTGTGAGAGTACACAATGTTGTCATTGTTTTAGTATAATGTATCCTTACCATTCCAGACATCTGGCCTCTGAGATATATTTTAATAGTTATCTATCTGCACATCTTATCATAGACCGCTAGGTATGTTTTATACTCTATTTAGGGTGTAAATAAAAACAAAGTTTTACAAATAGCCAGGTTAACACCCAACTACCATATACATTTGTTGTCTCCTTTCCATTTTCTCCAATATGCAACCTAACAGGATGTTCATTTTACATTAAATGTTGCAGCAATCCAGATTCTGAGTTATCTTTTGGTTTTCAGAAAATTATTTAAAAATTATATTATTTTAACAAACTTTAAAAAAAAAAATATATTATATTTTTCAAATTTAATGTTCTGCTTTCTTTAAATTCCATTTATGGTAAAACTCGTCAGACGAGGAAAGACACCAGACTTTTATTGATGTTGATCTTCACTAGAGCCGCCTGCACTCACCAACTGAACTGTAAACGTCTCTGACAAAGGGAACATCAATAGATCAGCGACAGTCAACATCGCATGGCGACCGATAGTACCTTTGATGTACCTTCTATGGGTGATGATCAATGGCTGATTGATTTTGTGTTAAATCCTCTCCTTCATTCTCTGACCAACAAGAGAAAGATGGTAAATAGTTAGTGAGACTCTGCTTTGATCTGATGGATAAGTTAGGACAAGCATACACTTAACTGGAAAATGTCTACAACGGTCAGTTAACAAAATGGTGGTTACGTGAAAACCTTAGAACCGTCAGTGAGTTAGCAGACTGGTACAAACACTGAGAAACATTCCATTAGATCGGTTTACAACCTGGTACAATTAAAATATAGTATTTTCATTTTATCATCAATCTTATAATTGGTACATTTACCAATCGAATGGTCTGCATTAACATCTCATTGTATGTTTTATTCATTTTGCTTTTCAAAAGGGAAAGAACAAAAATGTATTTCTACAGGCATTCACAACTACTATGGGTAGGTAGATGATATTTCTAAGAATAGGGCCATGATGCATCCCTGATGTTAACATTTATTTCATGTAAGCTGGGCCACATTATTAATATAAGAAATTTAAGCACCCTGATTGAAGGTGAAGCTTTCCACCTTGTCACATCTACTGTATGTACGTAGAGAGAGCTTCTTCACGAAGTACAACATAATATGTTAAAGATGGAGAACTTCCAAACCTTCCATAGCTAAGATCACAGCACACAGAGAGGGCCTTTTCCAAGGATTTCTATTCTTGACCAAGGGTAAAGGGTTTTATATGATGGGTGGTCCCAACTTCCTGGGGACCAGGTATTGCATGATTATAGTAGTGTGAGTGATCATCTGCATACCCCTCAACTTTACTTTGGGGGCCATACTTTAATGTCATAGCTACAACACCACACACAGCTTTGCTCCCACACTAGGGCCTCGATGTCAGTCCCCATTCCATTTCCAAAAGGAGTCACATATATTCACCCCAAAACACATTTTCAAGAACGCGCACCAACCACCACAAGAGAGATGGAGATCTAAGGAAGCACAAGATTATACATGGAATAATTTGTCTGATACCTACTAACAAGGTCAGTGTCCTGTATCCATGTCTTACCTACTAAAGCCAATTCACAACAATTTATCTATGCCTAATTCTTGTTAACTACAGATTTCCATCCGCAGTCATTAATCTAATTAGCAGCAACTAAGACACCTTAACGATAAACATTTGAATTTACTCACCTGGATGGCCGTAGATTTCTGCTACAAACCGTTAACACTGAACATTTTACATATTATGTTTACAGCTGGAAACCATAGGTGCTTCAAGAAATGGTTCCTATGTAAATCTTGCTGAAACTTCAAACTCTGTTAAAATGATTAAGTTCTGTTCGTGTCGAGTATTTTAATTCCACTGAAATATTTTAAAATTTCAAACGATAAAAACATTTTGAGGATTAAAGCTGCACAGACCACACATAACGTGTTTATATTATGTGAGTTTGACCAAGAATGGAAAACAGTTAATATTTATATTTATTCAAATCTTTTAATTAAATTATCTGTTTAAATGTCTGTAAAAGTTGCAACACAGGAAGGTGATTATAGAAAGAGAAGGTACAGATTTAAGTAATAATTGGTCCCCTTAGTTTTTGATATAATTAACAAACCGAAGTAACAATGGCATCATCTTGTATCTCCTTATAGGTGTAGTTCAGGGAGAATTCTAGGACCTACATCCTTCTTCATTCCAGTAAAGGAGAAGGGAAGGATCTAGCAAAGTTTAACACAACATGAGAACAATTAAATGTTTTTTTTTAATTAAGAAAATACAAACAACAAACAAAACCGAAAAATTGATGAACATCAAAGCACTTTTTGGTTAATACTTCAAAATATGCACCACACAAACCTTTATGTTAATATATTGTAAAAATATTATTTATGTAGAATTAAATCACTTTTTTTGGTGAAGTTTATACATAAGTGAAAAAATTGTAATATGCAAGATTGAAATTTGACAAATGTCTGAACTAGATGCTTACAGAAATTAAATGAAACAGCAGCTCTTGACAGAAGTATTTGGTGCACATCTAAACACCTCATGTATGTTCGCACACATCGTAATTAATATTGTATGCCGCATCAACAATGTGCGGTAGGTTCTTATGAAACCCAGATTCTCTAAATCGCACATCCTGGTGAATATCGGGCTCCATCCAAGTAGAAGGAAAAAATTAGTAACAGGAAAAATAGGTTTATAAAAAACAAAACCCAATAAAGTGTAATCAATATGATCAACTGCTTTGAACTTGTGATTTGTACACAATCAATAGCTTTTAGTGAGTTCCTCCCTTTTAAAGGTAAAACAGCTTCAGTAGAGATTTAACATTTCCACCAGGCAGAAAGAAGACATACAAATGAAAGGTTATCCTTAGAAATATATGTTTTCCTTAAAACTAGTGCTGCGATTAATGGTGCAAAGAGAGGATATTGAAAATAATCTAAATAAGATACCAAACTAATGTGTGTGCAATCAAGAAACCACAGAATTAAATATCTCAATTTACTTTGTTTGTTAAGTCTCTGGTACAAACGATTAATGCTAAAGATTTCACATAATACACTCACAGTCGCAAAACATAATACATCCAAAAGAAGTTCAATTTAAATTATTTTAACACACAAAAGAAAAAAATTCTAAAACAAATTTAAATTTCACTCGAGTCATTTATTTCAATTTAGCTAGAATATAAATCTTAACAGCAATTAACCTGTTACAGTTGCACCCACCAAGTTCTTACATTTATTATAGAGGTCTGTCAATGGATGGCAACCAAGGATCAAATGTGTCTACTAAATCAGATCATCATTGTCTGTCTAGGTCTCAGTAAATGTTCCCAAGCTGGAAAGTGATCTTAAAACATAAAAAAAAGTTGTAGGTATAGTGGAATTTTATTTATTTGGACCTTGGTTCAATTAATTGTTTTTGTAATATAAGCAACAAGATTATTTTTATTAACTCTTCTTTCTCAAATATTAACAAAAGTTTTGGTTTTCGTGTTTTTTCAAAAATGTAGTAAAAAGCCAGATAAGCATTTACCCGAATATAAGAAGACATTGGATGAGTAACTTCAACTGGTCCACTGTTTATAATCTGTGATGTTTTAAAATAGTTTTTAAAAATAAAATTATGGGATACAAATGATGTTAAACACCAGATTTACACTTTCCATGTTCCTTTTATAATCAGTCAATAGTAGAAAAGCTAATTCAGCTATCAGTACTCAGCAATGTGACTGTTTGTTCAACATCAGAAATTTTAGCAAGTATTTCTCCAGGGGACATCTCCAATTTAGAGGCAGGTGACTAAGGATCTCTGTTTATTTTCTCCATTCCAGACCTTTTTGAAGCTACGGTCCTGATTTCTGCTCCAATGTTGCCAATTTTAAAAGAATAACATCAAACACTTTAAATTGAATTGTTTTTTTATGATACATCTAAAATTTTTATTTATCTGATATCCAAATATTTCTGAAAGTGATTATCTGTAAAGATGAGAAAGTAAACGAATCAAGAACAATATAGATGTGGGTACTGGGATGGTTGAACATGTAGAATGTGTTTATAGATACAGCAAACATCTATTGTACCTTTCACGTCGAGTCTTAATGGACAGGCCAAAGGAATTCCAAATACTGAGCTCTATCATCATAAACAGCCAATAAAATTCTTACTTTTAGAATGCACATTTGATAAATGTCAGTAATGTAAAAAAAAAAAAATTAAAACAAAAAGTAAAGTTATGGTTCAGCAATTGTCATTGCACATAACACAAACACAACATTCCTGTGTGCAGTAACCTGTGCAGAAATAGACAGAGAACCATGGGCTGTCACTATGGTAAACAAACAGGTTAAGCGTTTCCTTGGTAGAGACATACTGTAGGTAGCTGAGTTATCATCATTTGGTGACTGAAGCATAGTGCTGAACACATCTGCATCGAATGCCAGTCTCTGTTTATCATCAGTGATCAGCTGAAAGAACTTTGCAAATCTTTGACATCCACTTTTGAAATATAGAGATGAAGTACATCATCTTAGCTATTGTAGTAAGTTGTGTTACAACACTGATGTCAGCCCAAAGCATCAAAGTGACCAAGTTCAAGCAAGTGGAGACTTTAAAGAACAAAATCAGTGACCACAGTCTGATTGTCAAGTACGACAAGATCCATGCAGAGCTCTCCTGTGCTAGAGAATGTAGCGAAAACTCCAACTGTTCATCTTTCTTTTACAACAAAAATCAATCTTTTTGCAGACTTCATTCCAAGAGAAAAATCAAACCTAACCAGACAACGGACTTCCAGGGAACAGTGTTCTACAAACTATGTAAGTCTGTCCTAATATTTAATTTAAGAAACTCACTTCAGTTAATGCCTTCATATCTACTGCTTCATTATCTAGTTAACTTCTTTTTACAACCTGGTCAGTGGGAGACCACAGTTTCACGTCTTGGTGACAGACATTTTCTCACTAAGTAATGAGGAATCGGAAGATCTCATTCATCTCAATCAACTTCTATAAAATCAACTCCACTTACATCAAATAGACCTCAAAGTACAATTGTGAACCAAAGGAAAAGTGTCCCTCTACAGCTTAAAATACCTGGTTGAAGGTTGAAAGCTGTTTGTTTCAGAAGAGAGGTAAATTGATGTTGGTGCCTGTGTCTCCAGCCTCAATCAGGAAGATATTTAAAAAATATACAAAATTCAGTTGCAAGCCAAATTTTCAAGAGCCGAGGAAAATTTAAAAGACAAATTTAAATAACATTGATGAATTTGAAGACAAATTCCTAATAAATATGTACTTTAGAAAATTTCAAAAGTTGATACTTGGTGTAAAATTCACAGAAATCAGGTAAGATATTAAAATACGGTTGTTGGCCATTTCTTTATCTAATATTTGGAGAGTATTTACGTAATTAGATGAGGGGAGACCTGCTCTCATTTTACCGCCTGAACACCGGTTTCTGAAACAACAAAGTCCATGTGACTTCCCTGAAACAGGTATCCCGAGTAACTGATTACTATTTAATATTTTTCTACCAATAATCTGTAGCATAACTTCACTTTAATTTCTATAGACACACAGCAGCGAGAAATTACACGGGTAAGGGCTACACCTTTAATGTGACAGCAGATGTCTGGTATAAGGTGAGCCATAAGAAGATGACCTGGGCATCAGCAGTAGATAAATGCAAAGGAGATGGTGCAGCCCTGATCTCCACCAACACCCAACAGAAGAGGGAATTGCTTGAATACCTCAAGCTAGCTGTTCTTAAATACCGTAAGTGTGAGACGATTTCATTTACATTTTTTTTCTTTCCCACTGACCGATAAACCAGTAAAGATGTCTTCTTATCTCTCAAACCATGAACAGATTCCTACCCTGTTTGGACAAAATAAGCAAAGAATAAATACATTAAACGTTTTTCTCTCTAATTTCATTAACTGACAGAGATACTGGACCTTAAATGAACCTCTGATTTTTTTACCTCAAACCAATCCAAACAATCAGCTGCATGTTGTAAGTTAGTTTCCATACTAGATTTGTGACTCCATCCACTTTTTTTGATGGACAGACAGAGTCTTGTAGTTGATGATGGAGTCCAGATCTGTGTTTGTTACTTTGTTGATGTCACCTATATTTTTGTTGGTTTTTTTTAGATTTGCCATGGATTGGCTGCAGGAAGACAGAGTCCGGTGACTGGCTCTGGTTGGATGGTACTGCTGTGGATAAGAGCAACTGGTACTTTGGTCATCCTTACGTTAACAGTCCTAAACGATGTTGTACTCAGTACAGCTTCAGATCTATTAAAATGAAATGGTTTTGTTACTTATGTGATGCTAAACATCCATTTGTATGTGAGATCTCTCCTTAGTGAGATCAAGACCACTCACCTCTTTCACTCTCCCTTTCCTTAATGTTATTCCGTCCATATGCTCCCCATAGGTGACTTTCTTCAAATTATTTATTCTCTATGTCTTCTCATTTGTATTCCTTCTTTCTCCATCCCAGATAGTGACCGATGCACTGCGATATCTTTTGTCAAGTCTCCATAAATTAATAATCATAGAATTGGTTTCTAAACATTTCATATGTAAACAAGGCTGATTAAATGGCCTGGCTAACCGGGCCATCACCATTTTCAGGGAGGAACCAAAGAGCAGAGAAAGAAAACCTAATATGCAAAAACAAAGGGAAATATAAAACTTATCTGACAGGCAGTGAAATGGTCAGCAGTCTGTGATTCTTACTGTTGTGGCAAGAGACAGAAAGTGTCATGGAGCTCAGCAGGACCACATTATCACACATAGACATGAGGGATGTCAATTATGCACACCTAAGCTGGGAACCACAGGATTGTTTATTTACTTAAAGTATCTGTAATAAGTCATTCATTCCAGTATTTTGTAATTTTTTATCACTATAGAAAGATAATAAAATGGTACGTCTTAAGGGCGCTGAAATTCACTTTGCCCTGGATGTGACAGCCCTGCATATAAAGTCGGAGAATTGATTTCTTACGAACGATTCAAACCACACGTTTTACAAAGTCTATCGAACCAATTCAGATGGGAGGTAACCTAACTTACTACATGGTGCTCCTTTCATTCCCCACATTAACACCTGTTACCAGGGCCGCATCAAGGAAATAGTGGGCCCGGGGCAAACAGATATTTTGGCCCCCGATGTGTACTGTATTAATATCTTTTTTAAGCTCTGTCTACACATACACCTTCCTCGCCTTACTGATAAATGTATGTTTCCACAATCTCTGTGTCTACTCTATCTATGCGGAATGAATAAAATTAGAAAGGGAAATAAAAATCTAACTTAAAATATTATTTTCTTTTAAATTATTGATTGATTAAAACAAGATTAAAACAATAAAAATATATCGTTATTTGATAAGTTAAAATAAATAATATTATATTATTCGGGCCCCTCCCAATCGTGGGCCCTGGGCAAGTGCCCCGTTTGCCCTATGGTTGAAGCGGGGCCTGCCTGTTACTTACTGTAAACAGCCTTACCCCTTTAATAAAGTTCTCATAAATAAAAGAATATTGAATAACTAATTTATTAAATTCGTTACAAGAGCAACAGAATCTTTTCTGCTAAGACAACAACTGGCTGCATTGTCTCTGCTCAAATGACTGTGACTGCTGACATTGGTAGGTTTACTAGGCTCCGCTTAGTTTTAATTTAGTGTCTTCTTTGTAGACGAGAGCAGAGCTTATTCGTTGTGTTGTGTTGTGTTGTTTACTCTCACCTCATTCTCCTTCTACGAGCGATGTTGATGTCAGTTCTACCGACCCCCTGTGTACAAGTTGAGTTCACCAAATAAACGCACCTATGTTTACCTTATTTGATGTTGTTTTCATTCTACCTGTAACTAGAAAGAGATACATCTTATATGAGCTGACCAACTAAAATAAATTCCAAGTGTTGTCAGGACTGATCTTCCTTAAGAAACCAAATCAACAAATTAAAATGAGCATTAAGTTTCCATAAAAAAGAAGACACAAGAAAATTATCATTTAGTGAGTGGAGATAATCAAGTAACATCTATGAAATCTTATGACTCACCTGTGAAGCATAAACAGATTTAATACACAAAAGAACTAAAGTTAGCTGAGCTCTTAAACAAATCTTAGCTTCATATTTTAATATTTTCATATTCATAATACAGTTGTAAAAATTCCATTTCTATAACTAATATTTTTTGAAAAGACAGAGAATGAAGCAGAATTCACAGCAATGGAGGATAAATGTTCACCTAAAAATAAGTTACTAATGATAATATCTCCTAATCAAATGTGGTGATAAATATCTCAATTTATAAATGACAACTGGAGTAGTTAACAACAACAACACAGGTGAAAGTTCACAAGAAATGGCAGGAAATTAAATGGTTTGTTGTGTTCCTGGAGAATATTTTATGTATGTACTAGGAATTCATTGAAGTTTACAGCTCCAGTAACTTGTTCTCCAATCTGAGATTTACTCAAATTAGGAATATATAAATTAAATACTTCACTAAAGTTCTAGTTTAGGTGACCACACACACTCTCGCACATAGACAGACAGAGTTTAACCTGTTTGTGTTATTAACAGTCACCAGATTCTTGTATCACTTCCATGTGGTTTTGTTATGTAGTATTTTAAGGTATTATCCATTATCGAAAGGCTCACTCTCCCATAATGCATTTCTGTTACTCCAGAATGGTTGAACACCAGTTAAATCAACAGAGTAACAATACTATTTTTATTTAGTGAAATTCGAGATAGTTCTAAACCTATTTTTAAAGAAAAACAACAAATGGGAATAAACAAGGGAAAAGACCCTAACTTACAGACTGATGCCAGTTAACTAAAGCTTTTTTGTTCATAAAACGTTTGTATAAATATTATTTTAAATTAACATCTAAAGAAACATGAAATGTAAAAGTTGGTGGAAGATAAATCTGATTTAATCCAACAAATAATTGGCCACTGTGTATATTTATAGAATTATTTAGCTTTTGTCAGTGTACATCTCTAGAATAAGGTGAACTTGGATGATTTCTGCACAGAAATTAAATGGCTGTTAGCCGGCTAACACGAGGAGAATAACAGTTTATCTATTAGCATTCCAATACATAAATATCTTATAAAAGATTTGAATCTATTACTCCGATCATTATTTGACATTTGAAAAAATTTCATATTTACAATTTCTACAGACTTTCTTAAAATTGAAATTGAAAAAAACACAAAGACACACACATTTTCATGAAGATCCAATAGAACTACCCTCTGTTGTCGATGTTTTTAAATATGGGCAATAACTGACTCTAATAAGTGTGCCAAATATCAAACCCAAAATATCTATCACAGGCTGTAACTGACTCAAGCAGGTGTGCCGACCATCAAACCCAAAATATCTGTCACAGGCTGTAACTGACTCAAGCAGGTGTGCCGACCATCAAACCCAAAATATCTGTCACAGGCTGTAACTGACCCAAGCAGGTGTGCGACCATCAAACCCAAAATATCTGTCACAGGCTGTAACTGACTCAAGCAGGTGTGCCGACCATCAAACCCAAATATCTGTCACAGGCTGTAACTGACTCAAGCAGGTGTGCCGACCATCAAACCCAAAATATCTGTCACAGGCTGTAAACTGACCCAAGCAGGTGTGCAGACCATCAAACCCAAAATATCTGTCACAGGCTGTAACTGACTCAAGCAGGTGTGCCGAGCATCAAACCCAAAATATCTGTCACAGGCTGTAACTGACTCAAGCAGGTGTGCCGACCATCAAACCCAAAATATCTGTCACAGGCTGTAACTGACTCAAGCAGGTGTGCCGACCATCAAACCCAAAATATCTGTCACAGGCTGTAACTGACCCAAGCAGGTGTGCCGACCATAAAACCCAAAATATCTGTCACAGGCTGTAACTGACTCAAGCAGGTGTGCCGACCATCAAACCCAAAATATCTGTCACAGGCTGTAACTGACTCAAGCAGGTGTGCCGACCATCAAACCAAAATATCTGTCACAGGCTGTAACTGACCCAAGCAGGTGTGCCGATCATCAAACCCAAAATATCTGTCACAGGCTGTAACTGACTCAAGCAGGTGTGCCGACCATCAAACCCAAAATATCTGTCACAGGCTGTAACTGACCCAAGCAGGTGTGCCGACCATCAAACCCAAAATATCTGTCACAGGCTGTAACTGACTCAAGCAGATGTGCCGACCATCAAACCCAAAATATCTGTCACAGGCTGTAACTGACTCAAGCAGGTGTGCCGACCATCAAACCCAAAATATCTGTCACAGGCTGTAACTGACCCAAGCAGGTGTGCAGACCATCAAACCCAAAATATCTGTCACAGGCTGTAACTGACTCAAGCAGGTGTGCCGAGCATCAAACCCAAAATATCTGTCACAGGCTGTAACTGACTCAAGCAGGTGTGCCGACCATCAAACCCAAAATATCTGTCACAGGCTGTAACTGACTCAAGCAGGTGTGCCGAGCATCAAACCCAAAATATCTCTCACAGGCTGTAACTGACTCAAGCAGGTGTGCCAAATATCAAACCCAAAATATCTGTCACAGGCTGTAACTGACTCAAGCAGGTGTGCCAAGCATCAAACCCAAAATATCTGTCACAGGCTGTAACTGACTCAAGCAGGTGTGCCGACCATCAAACCCAAAATATCTGTCACAGGCTGTAACTGACTCAAGCAGGTGTGCCAAATATCAAACCCAAAATATCTGTCACAGGCTGTAACTGACCCAAGCAGGTGTGCCGACCATCAAACCCAAAATATCTGTCACAGGCTGTAACTGACCCAAGCAGGTGTGCTGACCATCAAACCCAAAATATCTGTCACAGGCTGTAACTGACTCAAGCAGGTGTGCCGACCATCAAACCCAAAATATCTGTCACAGGCTGTAACTGACCCAAGCAGGTGTGCCGACCATCAAACCCAAAATATCTGTCTAGAATCAAAAATAAAAAAATCATCTCCTCTGACTTAACAAACAAATTTTTCTACTGTAAAATACTTGTAAAATTATTCTGATCATGTATAAAAGTGTTATAAAAGTTAGTAATTTCTTAAAATATAAGTTTTTTAAGTAATGTTTGCTAAAATACTTCCAATAAAATTCTCAAAATCATTATCATCCAGATTTTAATCTTTATTCGATATTTTCATGTCTGGGAATTAAAGACAAATCTTTGTTGGTATACATTTTACTTTCCAGTTCTAATTCTCCCTGCCCAGATTGGATGTAAATGCGGATCATTAAAACAGGTGATAGACACAACATCTAGCCGATACAAACTCACTTCAGTGGCCGTCTCCATGATCTCCGTGGTAAAATAAAAGAACCACATACTGAGCTAGTGGATCATCTGCCCTAAATAATTTTGAGTGAGGGGAAGAGTTATTTCCCTTACAGAAAATTTAAGTTGATCATCTTCTCTACAGAGTTTTGACTGAAGGGAATCATTTACTGAATTGTTAGATTATATAACTGACTTTTAAGTTGTCAACACTTGTGTCTGTGTTTTTTGCTCTGCCAGATTTAGTAAATTATCTCACACAGGACTTGAGAGAGATGTGTTCTTACAATCACGTGAATTCCAGCTGAGGAATTTGTTCTTTGAAGTCAGATAAGTTTGTCTTCTTGTGCACTAGTTAAGCAATCTGGAAAAAACTGGATAACCACTTCTCTAATTGGCTTTCCTGCCACTTTACCTCATATCTAATCGCTGCCATGCTGATGGGGTTATCTGGCAAAGGGGGACAAATCTGTCTCTATTTTTTTTTTTTTTTAAATTCTTGGTATCTTCGAGGGATTAGTCCAGACTACTCAACCCAGAAAATATTTAATTCGTGATCTTTGTAAGATGAACATGAGAAAACTGTGTGGTAGAAATATCGATCCCATATGAACATCACATGACAGAGTTAACCTGGCAGCCAGTACTAAAGCAGCAGAAAACAAAACAACTTAAGTCGGGGCAGTTAATGAAATGAGAGAAATCGCAGCGGAGGCTGCTAGTTAATCTTTATGGAATCTGATAATGGATTATATACATGTGATGCCTGTCTCTTTCATAAAGATGTTTAATATGGTTATCGATCTTTTCCTACAACTTCAAACTCTCCCTTTTTTTTCTACTGATAAAAATATTTTATTCCAAGCTGAGCCTGGTTAGATTAGTTTCTATGTCTGTTTATATAATAAAGAAGCAGTCTCCATTTTGGGTCAGGTTAATCTTTTCTTATTTATATAAACTGACAGAGAATGGAAAATTAATTTGTTTACAATGTAGGTAACTAACAAAGCGTATAACAACTACATGGTTGTTTTAAATTACCCAGCTTCTAAATGAAGCTGAAATACTATTTGGTGCCCGACCAGTCAGTTGGATTTCTGCTGCTTTCTACTGTGAGGGAGACCTGAAGATATGTGGTACTGTCAGTCATGTCGTCTGGCTAACTAAGGGTCACAAAGAACATTTAACATGAATCATGGTCTGATTTTCCCCATTGGAAGGGTACTTTAGTTGTACAATAATTGTTTGTATCTAGTTCTAAACAGTTTGTAATTAAAAACCACCTTTAATTATTTAGTATTAATTCTGATCTATGGTTTTATGGCTGCCTCACTGCTTTCACCAAGACAGAAACTGCTCTAGTGTTGCTTTGGTTTTACTCCTCCTCCAGTTCTTCACTCTTATCATTCCATGATGGTCACTTTCTCTTTCCTTATTTTCTCTTATGAGTCAATCAAAGGTTGTCTCCCCTCGTACATTATGTGCATCCCATTTTGCTGCTTGTTTTGTATTGGCTGAGTGAACTATCAGTGATCCAATGGGCATAAAATAGGGCCCAAAAGAACCCTTACATTCAATAAAAGTATCATTGATATATCATAGACAATAGTTTTCAAACTTATGTGGGAACCCTTGCTTCAATGGACTGTTCATAGTAGACTGCCTGTGATAGGGTAGCAATCATTGAGTTGAAGGCACTTTTATCTTTTTCAAATAGCACAGGTGTGATGTCTGAATAGTGGCTTACCTGTAATTAGTTAGGCTAAAGCATTGGATTCTTTTAAAAACAAAACAAAATTTCAGTATTCCAGTAAATTACTTTTTAGTCCTGACTTGGAAGTGTATTTTATAAGAGAAAGAGATGAGGATGCACAGTTTTACTGGTAAAAGATGCAATTACTCAAATGCAAGACAAAGGGAATAAGGTCAGACGTGCGATGTGGTTAATTTATTTAAGTGAAAGATGAGAGTTGCCCGTCTCTACAAAATGACCCGTATCTTCTGCAGCTGCTGCTGATAGATAAAGATTGTGGAGCTGGCAGATGTGCAGTATGTTCATGGAAAAAGCATTTTCCAGTCAGCACTCACATGGACAGGTGAACGTCACATGTAAAAATAAAATGTAGCAACTGCTTTCTGTTCTCTCACTTCCGAAAAGTTACCCCACCCATCAAGTTGATGGGTCAAGAAGGAACTTTTGCTTTGCAACTACTCCCAAGACCTTCTGGCTGTAGAAGCACTGAGTGGGTCACTTTGAGATGCGCCAAAAACTTTACTTTTACCTAACCTTGCTCTTAGTCACTGAACCCCTAACCTTGCATAATGCAATGTTTACTGTTAGTAATGAAACAGCTCTGCAGTGTATTCAGAATGAGGTGACATTACCTCTTTAGTACAATCTTCATGCATGGCTGACTGTTATTGTTGACCACTTTCTGAAAACATGGATGGGAAAATTAACTTTATTAGTTTTTGCTACATTTAAAAAATAATAAATACAGTTACAAAACTTTTCTTGAAAGAAGATAGTGAGCAGGAATTAAAAATGTACCCCAATCAACTTAGTTTTTGTTTGCATTGCATTATGAGATTATTCGCTGAATTCTCTACAGATAGAAATACTTATGTTTTTCCTTGACTAGATGCTCTTGTGGTAATGATAAGCAAATAAAGTTTTTAATGAATAAAACTAAATTAATATATTGCTATTAAGTCTTAAATGGCGGCCTTTGTCATCTGATGATCTGACAGGGATACAGCAGTCATTGTCACAAGACGATTTAACTCCCCCACATCTCTCTTTAAATTCCAAACTAATTTATGATAAGATTAGAGGCCAATGGAGACCATTACCATCACTCACTAGGTGCAGGGAAATTTCCTGGTCCTTAGTACCCAAATAATCGTCATGAATGACACGTGTTCCTCAACTTCTCAGGGTGATATCTCACGTGCTGTAAAGCATATGCTGATTCCATGGAAAGTTTTTAGAATGTCGGATGGTCTAAGTGATGACATGGAATACGCCATCAGATACATCATCTGGTGAAGAAAGTGGAGGAAATATCAAATGAGAGGTGATTTGACCAACTTAAAGTGTGACCACATGAAGGGTGTTAGCCAATGCAGGATGTGTTCACCAGCAGCATCTTCTACACCCATGCATGTATGGTCATGTGATGATGGTTTTATACCAACTTCTCTTGTTTCTGATAGGGGTAAACAAATAAACCAGGCTTCTAGGCCCAGCCCTCTTATCATGTGGTCAGGGAAGGGTTACTCCAAACATGTTGGTGCCACCTTCTGCTGTATCTTACTCTACATTCTAGCAGGCTTAAACAAAGGTGTTTATATGATGTTTCGTGTATTTTTTATGCATTTTGCATGAAAATCCATCATTTTATAAAGGAAAAAAATTGATTTTTTTTGTGTGTGCATACACAGCGATGGTATTTTTTACCCCATACCACCAGTTAAGGGTTAATCAGTATATTGTGTAACCACTATCCTCCATAGTTCATTGACATTTGTTGGTCTATATATTGCCATATTGTTCAAATCTGGATCTTGTTCTGGCCAGTCCATCACATCCAGACTCCCATCCTCTTTATCTCACAAGCACTGTCTCCCCAGACGAGATGTGCACTTTAGATCTCCATCATGCCCATGATGAGATTTGTTATTTAATGTGTTAATTACAGAATTAATTACACTTCTACTTCAGTATTATTGAGGTGTATCCATATTGGATTAGTACTGTGTGTATGTGAATTAAATATACACACTTGCACATGCCCATGAATACATCTAACTCATCTTCTGTGTAGAGTTGGCTAGAAAAGTGTATGTGTGTATTATGCAGAGCTATTCTCCTTACATGCACACATGCACCTGGAGAAGTACAGCACCCATTAAGGTGCACGAATAAAATGTGTGACTGAGTGCAAAGTACAAAATGTTCTTACTCGTCGTGGTTGCACTTGTGAGATACAGATTCCTGTGGGTCTTTGGAGTGGTTCCTCCTGCTAACAAGTAGTAAAGTTTTACTTATTTCTTTCTTCCCCACCGCTGAAGTCACAAGAATCCAAAGCAAAATATATCTGTCAGAGAAGTTTCTGTGTACCCCTTACACACTTAATTAAAAACAATGACAAAAAATCATCGATTAGTTCTCTGACAGTCATCCTTTTATGTTGACACCAAACTTTTCATTAATAAAGGTCCAATTTCTGCATTTTACTCAGAAATTTACTGGCAATTTTTCTGTTTGGTTTTTAAGCCCACTAACTGGACAAGACGTGTAGTAGGAAGCTTCCTTTTTAAGTTGTCTAGAATTTTAACGGGTCACTGTCTGCCGTTGATCAAACACTACATTAAGGACCCTTTTTTGGGGGGGTGTGTGTGAAGTTGCATATGTTTGTTTGGGGGCTGGGTCGGTTCCACGACTGGCCGCCACAGCTGTTTACGAGTGAGGCCTTATTTCGACCTGTGTATTGTGTGAATGTTCCTCAACCTAGCGAGAGAGCAGCGGGCTACCCAACTCCTTCGTATTGCACGGCAGGAGGGGTGGATTTCTCCAGACTGAACTCTCTATAACAGAGTTTTCTCTCTGTGTGTCCTTGAACTGAGAGGGAAAGTTTGGGCCACTGTTTATTTTTAAAATTTCCAATTGGAAGTATAGGATTGGGGTGGGTTCTATTTTTATTTTTGCGGGGTGATGGATGGAGAAATGTTCTCCCTCCATTTTCTGATCTTTATTAGTCCTCCCTCATAGGGGAATCAGAGATTCCCGAGATCTTTATTAAAGAGGAAGAAAACAAATGATCTTTACAATCATTGTTTTATCCCACGTAGGGGGACCATCCTAGCTGGTGGTTAAGCTGGGAAGTAGCCCGACCGTTGTGGTGATTGTCATCACGACGGCAGGTGCCCCATTCCACACCACTTTTGATGTTCTTGAGTCTTCTTTAATGCTGTTGAAAGGACTTCTGTATGTGGAATTTAAACGAAGAAAGAATCATGGTTAGTCCATTGGGGAATTATTTGGGATGGAGTACTTTATAAATAAATAGAGGCTCGTCAGGAAAATCCCTTTTGCTAAGAACAGATCTGATGTCCATCCATTAATTTAGAAAGAGGGAGAAAAAATCCACCTCTTGCATATGGATGGAAGAAAGAGAAGGTTGTAGATGTGACAATATCTGTCAAAGTTCCGTTGTACACTTATTTTCAAACAAAGTTATTTACTTGAACACCGGCCCGCCCACCCCTGCATCCATATTTAACCTAGGCATGGTGCACTGCATGGCTAATCTCTGCTGTGGATTTATTTTAGGGACAGATTTATGTTTTGGAGAATTTATAGACCCGTTGTCTTCTGTAAACAGTCAACAGCAGTTTGTAACTGATGATGATGATGATGACGACGATGATGCTGATGCTGATGATGAGAATGGTCTTTGCATGTTGCTTGATTGTTGCTATCAAGTTTCAGCTTTCGTAGACATATTTTTTCTCATTTAGTGCATTACTGTAATTTTCCAAATCGAAGAAAACTTACTTATTTTCTCGTTTCACACCAGCATATCAGATATCACACCAGCAGAGACAGGCGAAGAACTTGTTAAATAGAAAGACTGCATGCAGGATAACCCTGCTCCCTAGAACTGTTAGCGGATTACCTTCAAAGGTATTCTAAAGCATGTTTTGGTAACGCCTTTTATTTCCAGCTGTTTATATTTTACTATCACTTTTGTTTTGTTTTTCTTTAGATATTTATTTATCCATTTGTGGGGTTAGCCCATGTATTTACAGGGAGTGGGTGGGTATTAAAGTAATCGCATAATATGGGGACATACTCAATGGTTTCTGCTTGTGAGCACTAATTTGTTTCTAAAATCTGTGTAGACCCTGGTAATTCTCTTAATCAGATTTGATTTCCTCTTAAATTAAAAGTATATTATTATAGATACTTACTTTACAGCATCATCTTGTCAGTATGTCTCCCATTAACTCGATCTTTTTTGTACAGCAATGGCAGGTTAAATTGTGCCCTTATTCTTAGTTATGAAGTTTGACCAATAAGCCAGGTCCTTAGATCTTGTTGCTACTTCAAGCAGTCTTCATTATAAATTCCCCTTTTTGTCGCAGATGCTAGACTACAGAACTCATTCTTCCTGTTGGTATCCATATGTATCATGAAAAATAAATGCATTTTTGCATGAGAAACACCAACTGATTATCATCATGTGGAGGAGGCCTTCCACCATTTAGTTAGAAACAGGAAAAACTTACTATGGCCTCTGTCTGTTCTTTTTTTTTTCTTTCTTTACTTACTTAAGTATACAAATGACCATGTGTCGGTGAGAGTGATTGTGCATATGCATGTAGGATAGAGTCTGTGAGAGTGATGGTGTATATGCATGTAGGATAGAGTGAAAGTGATGGTGTATATGCATGTAGGATAGTGTCTGTGAGAGTGATGGTGTATTTGCATGTAGGATAGAGTCTGTGAGAGTGATGGTATATATGCATGTAGGATAGTGTCTGTGAGAGTGATGGTGCATATGCATGTAGGATAGAGTGAGAGTGATGGTGTATATGCATGTAGGATAGAGTCTGTGAGAGTGATGGTGTATATGCATGTAGGATAGTGTCTGTGAGAGTGATGGTGTATTTGCATGTAGGATAGAGTCTGTGAGAGTGATGGTGCATATGCATGTAGGATAGAGTCTGTGAGAGTGATGGTGTATTTGCATGTAGGATAGAGTGAGAGTGATGGTGTATATGCATGTAGGATAGAGTCTGTGAGAGTCATGGTGTATATGCATGTAGGATAGAGTATGTGAGAGTGATGGTGTATATGCATGTAGGATAGTGTCTGTGAGAGTGATGGTGTATTTGCATGTAGGATAGAGTCTGTGAGAGTGATGGTGCATATGCATGTAGGATAGTGTCTGTGAGAGTGATGGTGCATATGCATGTAGGATAGAGTGAGAGTGATGGTGTATATGCATGTAGGATAGAGTCTGTGAGAGTGAGGGTGCATATGCATGTAGGATAGAGTCTGCGAGAGTGATGGTGCATATGCATGTAGGATAGAGTCTGTGAGAGTGATGGTGCATATGCATGTAGGATAGAGTGTCTGTGAGAGTCAGGGTGCATATGCATGTAGGATAGAGTCTGTGAGAGTGATGGTGTATATGCATGTAGGATAGAGTCTGTGAGAGTGATGGTGCATATGCATGTAGGATAGAGTCTGTGAGAGTGAGGGTGCATATGCATGTAGGATAGAGTCTGTGAGAGTGATGGTGTATATGCATGTAGGATAGTGTCTGTGAGAGTGATGGTGCATATGCATGTAGGATAGAGTGTCTGTGAGAGTGATTGTGCATGTGCATGTAGGATAGTGTCTGTGAGAGTGATGGTGCATATGCATGTAGGATCGAGTGTCTGTGAGAGTGATGGTGCATATGCATGTAGGATAGAGTGAGAGTGATGGTGCATATGCATGTAGGATAGAGTGAGAGTGATGGTGCATATGCATGTAGGATAGAGTGTCTGTGAGAGTGATGGTGCATATGCATATAGTATGTACACTATTGGAAATAATTAAGAAAAGAGAATAAAGGTGTGTATAAAATGTAAATAACACATTAGAATCGTGTCTAGTGTGTAAAAATAAACTTTACCATAGTACGGTCCTGTGTTGATATAGTGCACCCTTATTGGTTGTCATCATGCCAGCTCTCAGAAAGACGTCTCATTGGTTGGGGATTCAACATCCCTTTTTTCCTTAAGAAATTAAAAGGCAGCAAAACTTCTGTCACTAGCAAAATATTTCTTGTACCCTTGATTTACATATACAAATACAAACAAAGGAAGTAAATACACGATTATAGCAGAATTAATTCACATATATAAAATAGCTGAATTGTAAAATTTGTAAGGAAATGTCATTTTTATTTACCAAAAAATCTCTTTTCTATGCTTACAAATTCAAGGATGGAAACAGAAGAGTGATGCGAATTAAACATGAGTTGAGTCTGGGGCAGAAGGCAATGAGGCAATAGGCAAGAATAACAGAGCAGGGGGTAGAAGAAGTAGAGACTACAGCAAACTGTAAGAAAGGTGATTCATCAAGTGTATGCATAGGAGTCACATAATAATCACCTTCTATGTAACTTAATGCACAGAAAATTCCAGCTTTGTAGCATCATCTAATCGGCTTGCTGGGTACAACTTAATGATTTCTCAAACACGGCTTGTATGGCTGCTTGTTTTAAACATTTGGGTCTTACTCTGATGAGCTTATACTGAATATGGTAAAGTTTCATTATTTCTTGTTGAGCTATGAATGATTTTTGATCACGAAAACTAATTAAATAACCCGATAAAGCGATTCCATCAGTAGTTTTTCTCAAGTGGCCATAACCATCATCATTGTCTTCACGTTCCACCAAATGGGGATTCATCACAATGTCAGTAATTTCTTCATCTATCAAAATTTGATGAACTATCACAGTCAAGTTTACTTCGCCATCGTCTCTGAATTCCTGGTTGACTGCTTCACTCATTCCCTTTTGCCAAACTGCTTTGTACGCAAATCTTCTGAAATAGGTAGTCTGCATTTTTCTGAAGGTTTTTTTTATCCATGGACTGGATCTTGGATCAGGAAAGTACAATTAGGTGTAAATATGTGGCAAAACAGTTCTCAGAAACTAATTGCTTTGCATGCAGCTGAGCAGAACAGTTATCTGGCAACAGGACAATCTTGCAGTTGTCGGGTAGGCTGACCCTTTTTACACTGATCCCTGTTGGCAGCTAAACCCACCACTGTTCACCTCCTGTGAATCCATGCTGGTTATTTGAATGGCGATGTATCGGAAAACACTTTTGCTCCTTTGAAGGTGTGGGGGTCCAAACAGATTACTCAATAACAATCAGTTTTTTACACCTGGGAGAGCTGGTGGAGTTAATTATCACAGCTCAGTATGGCAAGCATCTTCTTGGACTTCTCCACCCAAGACATCATGAGATCATCACTAGTCTCCAGAGTATTACATACTAGGCTTTGACAAGAGAGTCCGTGACTCATCAGCTCTGTAACTTTGCTGTGTGGTGAGGTTGTGATTCATCATCCATCTAGTAAAGTCTTTGACTTTCTTCTCCAAAGTCTCAGTTGGCAGGCAACTTTTCCAGAATATCGAAATTAGGTAAAAGTAATCAATCATTACATTAATCAGAATTCTGGATAAACAAGACCCTATTGTATATTTTTCTACGAAATCTACTTAACGCCATGTTTTTTTTTTTTTTTTTTTAATGACAAGGGGTGGTACCGGATCCCCATGACTGGTTTGGTCTCTTTTGTTACTCAGAACCGTGTGGATCTGCTGCCTGGTACAACATCTGCTTATTTTCTGCTTTATAATAGCCTACTGCAAGACAAAACAAAAAAGCAAGATGAAACTGTTTTAAAAAAAGTTTTTTTTTAAATTTCCATAGAATTTTTAGAGAAGACAGGAGCCCCTTCATTATGAGCAGATGGCAGTGAATACCTTTACGTGTCAGTGTGGCGGACTGGATGAGGATCCAGTTGATGCTTGTCTCTTTTCTGATTCATCTGCTTGGAGATTTTCAGAGACTGGAGTTTAACATCAAAGACAGTACCTAGGAATTATGAAAGAAATATCCCCTTTAGAGATGTAGCAGGAACTGTAGCTTGGTAAAGAAAATCAATATAAGAAAGGCTGCATATGTAAAAATAACATTAATATTATCAGGAGACAAGTGAAACGCAGAGTATGTCCATGGCTGGCTGGCTGCTAACATATTATTTCTGTTGCTGCAGTTTGCTTAACAGCAGATGGCTAGCTACACATCAACTATAAGTGAAGCAATACATAGAATATCAAAATGAATGGGCAAGCATAGCATAATACAGGAAATGCTGAACCATCAGTGTATTTATTTACCTTCCTGACTATGCTATGCAAACTCACTCCAGTTGATATCTCCATATCTACTCTAGGAGATCCCATTTATTCCTGCTAAAATCTTGTACCTCCTTCTAGGCTCAGTGTTGATTACCACACCTTGTCAGCTTCTATTTCACCTGCTTAAGCTTTACTGGGTAGTGTC
Source organism: Nautilus pompilius (assembly GCA_018389105.1). Lineage (NCBI taxonomy): Eukaryota > Metazoa > Mollusca > Cephalopoda > Nautilida > Nautilidae > Nautilus > Nautilus pompilius. Next base: position 66,173 of record JACATO010001859.1, on the reverse strand, counting down.
TGGTGGCAGACATTTTCTCACTGAAATAATAAGACAAAACATCTCATTCATCTCAGAGGGCTTCTGTAACATCAGCTCTACTTACACCAAGTAAATCTCTTGGTAGAAATTCGAATCAGAAGTATTGTATCTCAACATCATTATATAGGTCCCCTAAAATTGCTTTTTTTATAAATATCAAAACAGGTGGTCAATCCATGCATGCATAACTCGCTCTCAAATTTTAATCAGGAAAATATTTGATAAATATGCAAAATCCAGTTAAAAGCAATTTTCGAGTTCTGGGAGAGACTGAAGAAAGAAGAGATAACTAATGTGGATGGATGTCTGTGCAAATTGTTCATTAATTTATACTTTAAAAAATGTCTAAGATTAAAAATCAGTGTAGAATTTGCAGAAATCAGCTACAATATTAAATTACCATTGATCACTATTTAATCTTTGGAGAAATGTGAAGAACTTAAGCTAAAAATAAGGAAACCATTAGCTGATATACAAGATAATTTATGATTATTTTAATAGTTGCCATGGATTATTAGACAATACAGAGCATATAAGAGAAAAAAACCCAATGAGATGCTAGAGGTCATACTCTTAGTTTGATAACTGCCATGGATACTAGTTCTTTCTTCTTTTAATCTCCTCTCATTTTCTCTTTTCTTGTTTGTTGTTCTTTTGCATTGGTTAACAGGAAATGCGAATCGAGAAAAGAAAATTTGTTTAAAATTGCCTTAAATTTGGAATATCATCTGATTTATTTTAATTCACTTTGTGCGTTTTGAAAAAACTATTTTATAATCAATAAATGTATTACCTAATAAGCAGCATTAAAAATAAGCAAGGATCTAGGACCTAAGAATCATGTCTTCCAAGACTGAGACATTAATTTTGTCGAATAGACTTTCATTCTTTCAGTTTTACATTTGGTATCCTTTACAAAATTATCTCCCTTTACTATAGCTCCTGTAGCAGCAGCTGCCAAGGATCCTGTGAAAGCATCGATTGCTACATGTTTCCACTTTTGCTTTCAAACTTTACTTAAAATATGACTCAGAAAAAGCAATCAAACTTATTACAACCTCTGTACACCCAAAATGGTTATCACCTCTGTAGAGTCCACCAAAACCTCTCAGGTGAGCCATTCCACACATTAACAAATACCTGGTATGATCATTCAGCCTAGAATCCAATAGTCATCTCAAATATTAATCAGTTCTTCTGTATCAAGTTATTCCATAATTTTTTTTAAAAAAATAAAATAATAAATTTATCAAAATTTTTCTGTGTTGTGCTGTTTACTCCCACCTCAGTCTCCTGTATCGGGCAATATTATTCCTGTCATTTTTACTGATATCACACCTTTGAACAAGTTGATCGTTATCTCATGTTTATCTATAACTAAGAAGAAATCCAACTGATGCAAGCTGACCGTTTAAAGGAGATTCCTAGGATCTGTAGGACTGATGTCACTAAAAGGAAACTACCGTGGCAAAAGTAATTGGAATCAAAAGAAAATTAGCATCTTAAAAAAGTTATCTGGGATAAAATTTATATTCTTAGTTTGCTAATTAGCATAGAATTGTTGTTTTTTATGACATTTTTTTGTTGTTGTTGTCTTAAATTAAAAATACCGACTGATTTATTTTAATTCACTAACTTATTACGTTTTAAAAACAATATTTTAAAATTATTATATGTTTAACTAATAAACAGGCTGTTTGTTCTCTTTCTATTTACATCTGTGTATAATGGTAACAGTGGCACACCGAATACACCAGGGAGTGGGTGGTTTGTTGTGTACCTGGAGAATCCTGTATGTACTAGGTGCTGTTCAGAGTTACAGCTCTGGTAACTTGTTCTCCAATCTGAGTTTTCTTCAAATGAAGAAAGCTGTAAATTACAAATTTCAGGGAATCCTTGGATGAAAAAAGCATGTTTCGAATCACCAAATACCCCACATCATTTCCATGAGTTTTTGTTATCTGGTATTATAAGGTATCGTTCATCAGCAAAAGGTCAACTGTCCCACAATGCATTGCTGGTCTCCCAAAATGACTGAACGCCAGTAGAATCAACAGAACACTAACAATATTCCTAATTAGAAAATGCGGTCAAAGTCCTAAACTTATTTTCTGAAAAACACCGAGAGATTTCTCCTCTAAAGAATTTTATATAAATTTTTAAAAAATAATATCTAAAAGAAACACAAACATTTAAGTGTAGAATTTGGTGGCAGATAATTGTTTAATTCAAGTGACCATCTTTGCATATTTAGGTTTTGTAGCTGTTTTGTTTCTAGAATCAGGTGAACTTGTTATGTAGAAAATAATAATGATTGATAACTAAATGTCGTGTTTCCAACATAAAGGAATATTAATTTATCCATTAACACTTGCTTTAAAAATGTAAATCTATTACTGCCATGGACTGCGTGGTAGTGATATCATTCCTGGAGTTTACCTGACAGTCAGTAATAAAGCAGGTGAAATCTAAGATTCTGAAGTGATTTTTTCCATGTACATATGTGATGAGCATCTCTCTTTCATGAAAGTGTCCAACATGGTCATTAACGTTTAACACAACACCAAACTCTGCTCTTTGTTCCAAATACACTATTTTATCTCAACATCCAAGCTTGGTTCAACCAAGTATTATGTTAATATAACAAACTTGTGATTAACATAATATAAATATCAACATTCATTAGACATTTTTAAAAATGTTTTTCTTTAGTAAATGGTTGGCTCCCCATATGTATTATCTCTTATGGCTTAAATTAAAGCTTGTTAGTGCAAAGAAAATTAACAGGCATCTTGGCATCTACAATAGTATTAAGTTGCATTAATGAAAAAAAGACAATTCTGATATAATTCATATTTCAAATGTTTATTCTACTAAGGTTTTCTTTATAAATTAAATATCTTTTGTCTTGATGAGGATGTAGATTTCCTCTCTTTACCTGGTAACTTTTACGACCTCAGGTTAAGATATTTCATCTAAGATTGTGAAGATTTGATATCTGTTGAATATCAATGACAAAAAAATGAAAGTGAATTTGGAAATTACTGCTCTTAGGGCCAAAAACAAACTATAAATAATAATATAATTATTATTATTATTATTGGTAGATTAAGAATGCTAGTATATACTGACAAACTGTTTTCCAGTGAATAGCCAGGAATCCTACATAGCCAATCTCGCTTGTTTTGACCAGAGTTTTAACTGTACACTTTGAGCATCAACTATAGGATTGCTGTAAGCGACGTACACTAAAGTTGCTAGCTACATATACTGGGACACCGTTTCACCGCAATCTTTTTGGTCATACCTGGATAATCTGTAGTCACCCATGTTTGTTTTCTTTAACTAACTCGACCGGTCTGACTGCAACAATGAGTGACTCGTCACATTAAGGAATCTGCAGAACAGCCGTTCATTGCTGCTGTAAACGAGAAGAACAAGAACTGATGCAGCAGCGAGTGAGAAACTGAGGAAGATATCAACCTGCACAGATCTCCAGATTTAGTTAGTCAATAGTTAGTTTTGTGATCCTGATTGGGAATCAACATAGCAATAGTTTACAGGTTATAAACAAAAAGGAATATTCTAAAAAGGATTGAAATGATGGTTGTTTCCTTTTAGGAAATATAAATAATATCTGCTCTTCATGATGATAAAGGGAGATAATCAGCAGATATATCAATAAAAGAACAAATACAATCATCACGAGACTTGGCGGTGACAATGATGTCATGCAAAAGGACCACTACTGCATAACTACAATAAGGTAGAGGAGACTATAGACCCTTTGTTATAACATCTAGGCAGAGCAGAGCATTGTTACCCATTTTAATCATCCAGCCTCTAGTAAAATCGATGAAAAAAATGAGAAAATGAAAACTGACAGCATCAGACAGGAGCCAAGTCATTAATTCTGTTAAAGGGTCATCCCCTTATCTGATGGTCAGCTCGACACACATGGCAATAGCTGAAAAATTGCCAGGTGTGCACGTATATCCCCCAGTGGTTTACAGAATGGTCTAGCAATCATGTCCAAAACTTTCAAATGATCCCCTGACTGCAGGATGATTTTCCAAACAAAATAAATTTGCATCAGTATCTATTTATCAATGTTCCACTATATTATTTTTTCAAAATATTTTACCTGAACTAAAAAAAGATTTAACAATTAAATTAAACCCGCTTTAACTACTACAGCACTGTTTATGTAAAACCTTGCAATGCAACATTTCCTTCCTGCCCTTATACTTTCCACCTGTAATTATTTACTGTGAAAGGCTTAGCATAAATCTTTTGTACCAGGCATAGCAAACTGAATAATTAACCTTTCATGTGTGTGTGTGTTGTTTCTCTCTGAGAGAAATGCTGAATCTCTCATAGTAGTAAGATCTTTGGATGAGAATAAGTCACGATAAGCTATGAAGTCTCTGCACAATGGATACATTTGAAAACATCGCTTACACCTTGATTTTTTTGTTTCTGAGCATCCTGTCATCGCCTTACTGCTTGATGAAACTGAATGGTTTCTGAATGAAGATTCTGCTGGTGTTATAAACATAGAAAGTGTCCAGAAAATACAAATCTACTGTGCAGTGTTTGTTCCCTATAAATATATGAGCGTTTGAGATGCGCACTAAAATAGTTATTAAATTCTGGGAGTTTGTTGATTCCTGAAAATCAATTTATTTTGTGATTTTAATGTTTGACATTTTACGTGAACATTTAAGCCTTCATCTTAAAAAATTGTTATAAACCTTTCAGCTGCATGAAATATAATCTATACCTGACTACTAGAGACAGAAAGTAAAGGACAAAAACTGTTATTAACCCTGCATAGTTATTTATTTATTTTTCGTCAACAACACTTTCATTTTACAGTTTTATCTTCTTTGTTGTTTAAATTAACAGCAGAAGTCATCTTTGCACGTATTCCATTTTCCAACAGAATTACAAAAATTAGAGAGAGAAAAAAAAACAACAGAACATTTTTTTGTGTGGGTTCAGAGGTTGAACCCCGAGATTCTCTACGTTTGCAATAAATCAAGAAGAGCGGTGGTCTTCAAGCAGCACCCTGAGGGAAACCAAGAAAATGCACATGTGCTTTTCCAAGGTAATAACTAACACTAAAACTGTACATTTCATTTTCAATAACCAGCCTCCATTTAAAGAACTTTGCTAGAACTGAACAGATAATTTAATTAAGATCCACATTAATAAGGACATTAGATTCTTCTATTCATAGCCCATCCTACATAATACATGGCCAATTGTTTTAATTTTCTATATCTTAAAATATTTTAGCTGAATAAGATGCAACACAAACAGAAATCTGCTTTAACCTCATATTTTATGTAAATTTTTGTGAAATTTGTATAAAAACATCACACGTCATTCTTATCAATCATTAATTTTTAAGGATATTTGTGTGTCCTGTAGAGGGCAGCTTCCATTTACGACCTGTGTGTAGCAGTATCCAATACAACAATATGTAATTTTTCTTTCAAATGATGATCTTGGCATCTTCTAATCTCCCTCCTGTTCTACTGTACGTGTGACTGCAGCACCAAGTATGATCTGCTATAGTTGACTTTTCTTGAAGTTCTCGGGATGCAGATCTTCTATTGGCCTCTTTGTTTTTCTAGTATTGTATTCATTCTGCTAAATTATAACCATTTTCTTCTTTTCTGTAACCCATTGGTATTATATATGCTGCAAAGATTTGTCAGGAGACATTCAGTATTTTTTCTTTCTGCTCCTTGTTGGTGACTGGTGATGAAATGCAGCGACAATGTTTCTTTTCGCTATCCACTCGTCACCAACCTGATTTCTCATCTAGAGAGCTGTACATCAATTAACTCAAAACAGCTAAGAATAATGTTTCTGGCTTCAGTGAACAGCTAGAGGTTATAGGGTTGAGACATCAAAGATTCATATAAATGGTGATAGAAATTATATTTTCATATGGTGATAAAAATCAAAAATGTCAACTTAAAATCAAACAAGTTAAAATCCATTTTTCCCTAGAGAGGTGAAAGATGATGAGAAAATTTTCATTGTTTACAGTAAGACAAAAAATTCAACTAAACATAAAACATTTAAAAAAATTAATTAGCTGAAGTAACTACAGGTTGGAATTAGAAAACAATAGGTAATTTTTTTAGTTAGAGAATTGCATTAGAATGGACTAAATTATTAGTAGTAGACGTCAATAATAATATTATGTCGATGCTAAGAATTTCTTTCCAAGTTTTAAAGAGCTCAAGGATAACAAAAATAAAGAGTTAAACTGTGGCATTTGGGATGTGAATACTGATTTTGCTAATAAGCATAATTTATATAAACAAACTCTTATCAAGCTATTGTTCCAGTTTCTAAAAGTCAGCTAACTATCATGGTATCCAACCTACGGTAGTGCAAGAAAATTAGAATTTCACCATCTTTAGCTAAATGTTCAATACTTACTGAAACTGTTCTCCTGTTAGATTAAAATAATAGCTAGATCCCCAGAAATTACCAAAACGTGTTCTTGCAAAGTTAGGGAATTAATCAAAATGTACTTTTTTGCAGTCTGCTACTAAGATACTGATAATGCTTTGATTCTTTTGCTAAATTAGCATTAAGATTCTTGTAACCCATGATCCCATGGTTAATTTGGCCGCACAAAAATTTGAAACTGGGTTAAGTAAGTTAGTGTTCATCTTTATATGTACCTCTAGAAAGTGATTAAATGGTACAATATCTACTTGGAAAATTCCTAAAGTAGGCATTTCCTTTAAACATAATGGACACAAAACATTAACTAGACTCATGCAAATGTTCACTTACTCAAAGGTACCACAAAATGTCCCAATTATTGTAAAAAATGAAAATAAGAAATCCTGCATGTTATTTCACCAGCAAATGTAAAGAACTCTGCCTAAATATTTCTGATATTTAAAAAGACTTGAACTTTCATTGTAGGTTATCATGCTGTGTTATACCTTCATAACTAAAAGAAAAATTAAATAAGGGTTAATCTTTCAAGTGACTATCTAGATCCCAGATCAGTAGATCAGGTCCAGCTAGATTTTACTTAATCAAGTTTGCCACATCGGTATCTACATCACTGTAACAAATAGGAAAAAGATGGAAGATATTATCATTCTCTTTTCTAGCTTCCTGTTATGGTTTTTTTTTTTGATTTTATATCTCTTAAAAGATTGTTTCAAACTGTTTTCAAAACATGTCATTTAAAATAATCAGTATAAAACCTGGTAATGAGGTTAAAATTGACTTGGACTAAAGTGCAGTTAGAAACAGCACATGTCATATACTAGTCAGCAGGTTCCATTCTTTTACACTTGGTGAACCAATAATATGGTGAAAAATTCTAGCATCCAGACTTCCAGCACCACCAGTGCCAACCACAGGGATTCTCCCTTGCTGTGTGTGTAAGGGGAATATTTTCAAATGGCAAAAGGAAATGATGCGAAACAATCCATGCTATTGATTTCTGCTCAAAAAGTTTTAAAAAATAACAAATCACTCTGCACACAGATTGCAAAAACCCAATCCACACTATGATGCATGCAGCTGTAAGAAGTGTGTCTGTGACAACAATTCTGGCAGGGGATAGCCAGAGAAATAAAAGATATTGTGATACGACTCACAACCAATACCAAATGTCACATTGTGGCATGCAGGCAGGTACCTTCTGAAACAGAGATCAGAGAAACAACCAGTGCAAGCTGTGTTGGGTACATAGACACACACACACACACAAACATACAAACATACATTGTATTTTTTTAGATCATAAGTTGTGGCTGAATTGTCTAATTTTCCTATTTTCTTTCCTTCATTCATAGAGAAGTTGTTTTAGAGTATAAGTCCTGATTAACTATGGTAGCTAGCCAAACATTAAACCAGTCCTAACAATGTTAAATTCTTTATAGCATCACATTGCTGTCAAGGCTCATGAATATTAAAAAGCTGCTTGTGTATATCGCTGAACTACTTTGTTAGACACTCTTTCAAATGAATGGGGTGATAAAATAGTTTTTCAAATGTTTGCAATCATGAACAGATATTCGTAACAAACTGCAGACATTATTATTCGTTCTCCAAAGTTTGGAGTCTATTTTTAGCCACTGCCTGACATGTGATCATCAGATGATCCTGTAACGTTTGCAGTGTTAAATCGCCTAATTTTAAAAGCCAAACATTTCAGTTTTATCCATCTTCAAAACTTATTTGATTTTGAGATATTACAGTGCACTCAAGTTAACATTCAACTCACAATGTCATCTTTAATAGCATGAATCAATATTCAATTCAATTTCAAGTTGTCCAAAATTTGGGGTTCACAACTTGACCAACACAAAGGTCAGTACACTGAGCTGTTCTCTGATAGGATAATATGGTAAACAACTCCTGGAAAATACCATGGAAAACATTGTACACCAGCAAAAGAAAGATAGGGATAAATGTAAAGACATCAACCATCAATTACAGTATGTTTGACCTTTATTCTCACCTGTGCACTACTAAATCCATGACATTCAACATGCCCTCATCCCCATTGTCACTAGATTACTGTATAAGCTCCTCAAGGTCCTCCCTAGTTAACTCCTCCATGCCTGATTGAAGGAGCTCCTTGACCTCATCAACCTGGATATTGGCCAGCCTCTCATCTTCCAAATGCTGTGCAGCCTCCACAATGTGGTGAGCCTCACTGTCGACTATAAGGATGCCTTTAAAGTCATTCACTGCCTCCCTCCAAAGTTTATCTCAACAAGCATTCAGTGTCAATGGCTTCATCTCATCAAGTGCTTCTGTAAAGTTGGTGATGTAGTCCGTAATGTCATGCTTTTCCCAACATTCTGTTATTATCAAGGTCATATCATTTTCCATGGTGTCCATGATGCTGGTGGAAGGTGTGGCATGTGTAGTAACTTTTGAAAGTTGCTATCACACCTTGGTGCATGGGCTGAGGGAGGGATGTCATGTTGGGAGGCAGCAGCATGACTTCAATATTGGGGTGGGCAAATCGGAGTGCCTCAGGATGGCCAAGTACATTATCCAAGATGAGTGGCACTTTGAAGGACAGATTTTTCTTTGCAAGGTACTGCTCTACCTCAGCCACAAAACAGTTGTTCAAACAGTCCATAAAAACTACAGCAGTTCACCACGCCTTGTGTAGAGTGCCAAAAGACAGGGAAATGGTTTTTGTTCTCCTCTTCAGGACATGGGAGGTCTGCAAGTGGTACAGGAGCATTGACTTGGTGAAGCAATCCCAACTGGCATTACCACAATGAAGGGTTAGTCAGTACTCACTGCATTGAATCCCAGAGCAGACTTCTCAGCCTTCGAGATGAAAATTCTGTTAGGCATGCACTTCCAAAAAAGTCCAGCCTCATCAGCACTGAAGACCCATTCTGGCAGGTAACCCTTCTCTTCAATCAAATTTTTCAGATGTTCATGTACATCACAGCAGCCTAGTTATCTTCTGAGGCAGATTTCCCCACAATCTTGATATCATGCAAGCTGTACCACTTCTTACTGGCTTGAAACTTCCTGTCTACAATGCTTCCCTCCCTTGAAGTTTCTCGACCTTCTCACATATCGCTCGGCTGCTTAGAGGCAATGTTTTCTGGGCCTGGTCCTCCATCCATACATTAAGAGCATTCTCCATTTTTTCTATGTTATGATCAGGTGGCATAAAGGTAACTTTAGTACTTTCAGATATTCCACCAGCAACACTAGCCCTTATCAAAGCTTCACTTTTCTTTGATTAAATGGTGGACTCATTAGCTCCCATGAGTCTCTCCACCAAAGCTGTGCTCTCACCATGAGCAAGTTGATCAACCACTTTTAGTTTCTTTCCTAAAGACATCAGATTCCTCATCTTTTTTGCACTTTTACTCCTGAGTGCACACACAGGGGCCATGTTTAAGGGAAAAATTATTGCTAATAAACAAAAAGGTTAAAAAAACGTGGAATAATATGGAGTGATCAACAACATCTATTCGGCACAACAGTCATTGCATGAGAGACTGCATGGTTGGATGCCCATCAGTGATGGGGATGCCACTCAGTGTGTATGGTATTCTTCACTGCGCTATACCACAGTTGTTGAAATTGTATGTATAAGGGAAACCATGGATACATATGTTTCACAGTAGGTAAAACCACATTTGGAGCAAGGATGCTTATCTCTAATATATTATTTTCTGGTTATAACAAAATTGATAAAATTGGTTGGTATGTTATCAATTCATTCTTTTCTTGTGCATTGTGATTAAAGAGAGGCTCATATATTGATGGATATATTACTCAACCATAACTTTCTCTTTTTTATATAATAATAATAAAAAATAATAATAATAATAATAATATAATAATAAATAATAAATAATAATAATAATAATAATAATAATAATAATAATACTAATAATAAATGATAATAATACTAATAATAATATACTAAATAATAATAATAATACTAATAATAATAATAATAAATAATCATAATAATAAAAATAAAATTGTCCAGTTAATATAGATTTATTTCAAGCATCCAAATATTGGTTACAGGTCATGAAGGAAAAATAACTGATAAAAAAATGAAGTTGTTATTTTAAGATTACTTATAAATCAAGTTTGGAATTTGTTTATTACTAAATGGTTGAGAGGGAGAGAGAGAGAGATACTGTTAGGAAGAGACTGACCGATGCTCTATAGAGTACTCCTAACAGAATGATTAGGTTGGTAGAGAATAATAAAACCTATTGGAATTTTTGCAAAAGTGGTCCAAAAGATAAATGAAGTTTAGAAAAACAGCCTCCTTTTCCAAATTGTAAAATTCTAAAATGAATCTCTTATTAAAGATGTAAAAGTAACAATTGATAACCAGGAACTAAACACTTGTGGAAGAATCAGGAAAAGTTTTTGAATTAAGTGAAAATGGAGAAAACATTACATTAGATTTACTATAATAAATATAATACACTGGCACTGTAAAAGATTAGGTTTTTGACAAAACTACAGGTAAATATTACTTCTATGTGCAGAAGCATAACCAGGATTTCATATTGCTTCTAAAAACACCCTCCTGTTTGCTAAGGAATTACCAATTGGCCATACTTACCTGTACGTGTACACTTAACAAGTCCATCATTTTCCACACCAGTCATATCTTCAGTTATGGTGGCCCTTGTGAAACAAAAAATTGACAAGAGCCTCTACCTCTAATGAAGGGAAATTTCATGGTTTTTTACATTACTAAGTTTTATACTGGAAATAAAGAGGGTTTGATAACAGCATAGATTGTTCTTCATTGTTAATACACAATATTTCTGAGAGAATTAGTCTTTGTTTCCAGGTGAGGGGAACATCCCAAATAATTGTCAGTACACAGTGATCAGTAAAAGCAGATTAATGGAGGAATTGCAGCCATTTACTCCTCTTTCTAAAGCATTACCCTGACCAAACTTTAGAGAAGAATGTTTTAAAAAATGCATAATGGCAATTGTACATAAATCACCTTTTCACTGTTTTGTATAAGATATGTGGAAAAAAATTATTTCTCACATGTAGAATTTCTATATACACAGATTCTTCATGGCTTGTGGTGTGTGCACACAGCATTTCAGTAACTTTGAACGCATTAGCCATTCACTTATAAAAATTCTGTCTGATTATCCATTAGTTTTTACCAAATATCCCTATAAACATAAATTAAATATTGAAGATTTACTAAATAAATTATGCATTTGTAACGATATCATTAGTAAGGGAACTTCCAGTGCTTTTCTACTGCATACTGCATATCAATTTATACGTGTCCTAACTAACAGCCCCCTTAACCCTTCCCTTCAAAAACAGTGATTTGGCATGATGCTGGTATTAAAATAATAACTATCTCATCTCCATGCATCGACCTGTAACTGATCCTTAATCCTTACTTACCACTTATAGACACATGATAGAAGTTAGAGGTTTTAAATAAATTCTACATTCTAACGTCACAACAATACTAAAGCATTTTATCCTACATCCACCAAAGGATTACAAATTTACAAGACCCGGTTATTAGGTTCCATCAGATCGTGTCCCTTACTTTTACTGGCTCTGTGTCCTTCAATCTCTCTCTGCCTGTGGAGCTCAAGAGACCTCACACTAACAAATGACCCAGTCCAAGTGTACCTTATACACTCCAATGTGAGTGACCATTTTGCACAAAATATATGATCCATTTTTGATACTGTGTAAATATTTCATAAATATTTGTCTAAATTCTCTTGAAATACACAATGGAAACCTCACCTTTATAAAAGAAGTTAATTATATGTAGAGAATATTTGGCAAGATCGCAATTTACATCCCTTCTGAACTACTTTCTGCAAAGAAAAGCAGAATATTTAATTTATTACTTTGACAGCCAAAATAATTCATCTTCTTGTCATTATTATAACATTATAAGATAGGTGACAGGGTGAGGAATTTACAGCTTACATACTGTATTCTCCCTAAAATAAGCATCCAACATCTTCTCAAGACTATTTCGTGATCCAGCTAAAACTATTCCATGAACCCACAATGGGTTTGGCTTCATTTTGTTAAATGTAAAATGACCAACCTACTGCCAGTCCACCGAGGCAGCTGTCATTGCAGTAGTTTACATAGGAGAGGTTGTTTACCTCTAGTTAATACCTTTAGCTTTGTTCAGGAGGTTCAGTCACATGGCCCTTTCTCTGTTACATCAGGTAACAACAGATGATGGTGTGAAACATTCTTTAATAATTTATTAGTGACATCTTTTTAGTACTGTACTGCATTATTTATACTATGCAGCTACATCATTAGCGCACAGGTGAACTCACTGACATCTGTAATCAAGTTCCTATCTTAATGAAAACAACTGATCCTTTTTTGCCTTCTAATGAATAAAAGTGAATTAAATGAGAGAAAATGTCCTACTATAATTGTAATACATATGCACAAACTAATAACCACAACACACAGATTTACTTTCATATTATTCTAATAACATTCAGCACAAAATCACTTATCATCTTTGAGATGCACCAACTAAAAGTTTGTTAACAAAAATACCAACACAGATCAAAACTTGTAAACCACAATCAGATTTCCACATTTTTGCATTTTCCCTCAGATAATACAGCCAAATATACAATAAAGTAAAGCAAACCATAAAAATTAAAGGTGTATTCTTGTGATTGTCAGTGTCAAACGATAAACCATTAAAACAATTTTAATGTTCTGACAATAACGATCACAGAAAAAATAAACTGATTTAGAATCTTTAGATTCTCGCTCTACATCATTGTTTGTTTTTGTTTTTGTTTTTTTTTGTAGCATCACAGAAAGTCTGCACCGCATCAGATGATTAGGCTAATGAGATTATAATCTATTCTTCACTCACCAGGTTCACTGTGCGGTCAAAAATAAACTAAGAATTTATTAACAATACATGTAAACATATTTGTCTAAATCAGTGTTTCTCAACCGCGGTCCACTTAGTTCCCTGGGGCGGAATTCTGGCCATTGGGGAATTGGGGAGAAATCCTCATCTTGTATTGTTGAGCCACAAAACCACAGGACGATGTAATTTTGACCTATGTAATTGACTTTATTAATGGGAAGATTCGTGATTCGTACTCTTTCCCTTAGATGATGATTCGGGTTTTACTCCCTTAATTCGTGCAAATCCTTCGACCATTTGATTAACCCTTTCGTCTCCTTTTGCGGATTTCGCTTCTCGTCGATCTGCTAATTGTGTGAGAGGGGTTAGGGAGGCGGCGAATCGTTATTGCTGTTACTACGTTATGCCTAATTAACTCAGTGTTTTCTACAGATGTGTGTCTGTCATACGAGAAATGATTGTTGTGTATCCGGTCGGCTCTCCATGCACGCATGCTCGTGGCAGATCGGTATAAATAGCTGGTACTAGTCTCCTCCCTTACGGCTCAAGACGCAGTCTGACCACTGCTCCCTCACACCACACAGCAGCGGCGGCGTACTGAACAGATCATTCTGACACAAAATTCTTCTAAAAGAATTTCAAATCACTTTCATAATGACATTTTTCCCATGTTATATATTTTATATATTTTGTTTCATATTTTCCAATACAGGTAGCCTCACAAAACAGCTTCTAGTTACCAAAATAAGATATGCGTTGATTAATCTTCTAAATCTCCTCTCTTCCATCTTCTTTTCCCCCTTCTTAAGCACATCTTTCTCTCAATGGATAAACAAAAATCACTCGAGAGCTTTTTCAGAAAGGGAATTGGAAAGAAAATAGTGCAGAGCCTGAAGCTGTCAAAAGGTGGGGGGACTTCCTTCAACAGGAAATATAATTATTATGTATACGGAATAAAATATTATTATATCATACATCTAAGCAGACTTAAAATATTATGTAAAAGCAGATATAACAGACTAGTTATAATCAACATAACGACCAATCCGCAATGGATAAAAGGTTGTGGACCACTGCTCTAATGTACCATACAGAAAATTAAATTGAATAAATCTTGTAGATAATCTGGTGAGGTAATTTAGAGTTTTGATTAGTATTCGCTTTCACTGGCTAAATGAAGGTGTGGCAAAGGCTACTGATGAGCCGCTGTAATGCAGCGAAACTGGTTTAGCCAAGCCCGCAGCCTGAATTAGCCAGTGGAAGCTGTCCGTAAAAGCCGGCAATAATAATTAAACCCGGACTTCAGTGTTTTCTGTCTTTTTAGATTGTATCCACAATGCCAAAAAGGCCATTTTCTAAGCAGCTGGCATCTGCAAACACCAACAAGAGAGTCCGCCAATATTCAGCGGACTATATAATGTTTGGTTTCATTCGTGATGCTACTGACAAAACCAAACCTTACTGCTTGCTGTGCTGCAATTCCCTCTGTAATGATTCCATGAGACTAGTGAAGCAGATAGGACACCTCAAAAACGTGTATCCAGAACACACAGAGAAACTCCTTGAGTACTTCAAACGCCTGGAGAAGTTGGAGAGCAAACAGAAGTCGCTTCATGCAATGTTCAAAACACAAACCAGTATCAATGAGCATGGGCTCTGAGCTAGTTATGACCTTAGTTTTCTTCTTGCTAAGAAATCTCAACCGCATAGCTATTGCGAAAAGTTGCGAAATCAGCCTTTGAGATATTCCTGTGGACAATACAACAAAAGAGTTGGCCAGGAACTTGCCACCTTACCCTTCAGCAATGATATTGTTCACCACCGCATCGATGAAATTGCAGGTGACATCAAGACACAATTGACTAGGATTCTCCAGATGACCAAATTTTCACTAGCCCTCGACGAAACAACCGTTTGAGACAGTGAAGCCATTCTACTGGCCTATGCCAGGTTCCAGCACAACTCAAAATTCATGGAAGAGATGCTGTTTTGCAAGTCTCTGACAATCACCACCACAGCACAAAATATCTATAATGTAGTCATAAAGTATCTGACTGATAATGATATTCCGATTGCCAACCTTGTGTACACTGCCGTAAATGGTGCTCCAACAATGATGGGACGACACAAAGGAATACTCAAACTTCTGAAAGATGTTAACCATATATAATGACTGTCCACTGTATTATTCATAGAGAGAAGTTAGTGGCTGTAACCCTTAGTCCTAAGTTGGACCAAATGATGAAAAAAGGTGATCAAATTGGTAAATTTGATAAAAGTTCATCCTAAGACAGAGATTGTTCAAAACATTCTGTCAGGACATGAGCAATGACTATGTGAGGCTGCTTCTTCATACACACATGCGATGGCCCTTGAAAGGAAACTGTCTGGAAAAGTTCATTACTCTGTATGACACCTGGTTGGACTTTGGTAGGAACCTTGAAGACTTTCAGTTCTTGAAATCCATTGAATTCAAGGCCTTTATTTCATATCTTGCAGATATTTTTGGTAAACTGAACATTTTAAATAACGAACTACAGGGTGAACAAAAACTCTTATGGACTCCAAAACCATAATCTAAAGGTTTTATAAGCAAACTAAAGTTTTGGAAGGCCCAGATCTTGAAGAATAATCTGTCATGATTCATACATCTCAGCAAATGTGAACCATTGGATGATGTCATCCAAATCATCTCTCAAAACTGCATGTTGAATTGAATCGCAGATTTACTGATCTCTAACATTTGAATTTCCCTCTTGAATTACTCAGCCATTTCTTTTTAAATGCGAAAATAGTGAGTGTCAAGCTATGGAATCAGATCAGATCTGTGAGTTGACAGACTTACAAAACAATGACAGCATGAAACCAATCCATGCCTCAAAAACACCAACTAATGTGGCTGGATCCCCAAGTCACTGTTAACTATAACAAATTAGCTATGCAGGCCCAGCTAGTTCTTCTGCCATTACTGACCACATATTTAGTTGAATGCACCTTCAGTGCTCTTATGGACATTTTGATGAAAAAAAAGACAACATATCAATGTTTGTGAGCGTGGCGATCTTCGAGCAAAATTGACCTGTTTTGTTCCTCGATTTTCTCGTTTGATTTCTCAACACGAGACTCAACATTCTCATTGAAGTTATACAATTCAAATGGGATTCTGGTACCAAGTTACAATTCTGAAATCAAGATTGCTTTTTTTTGGTGGGGGGGGAAATAATCACTTTAATACAATTATTCATTGTTTTGTTTTGTAGAAAGGTTGCTTATTTTTTCCTTCTATTTTGTCAAATAATTGCCTTTGATTCATTATTAGACAATAATTGTTTTACTTTGTAAACTAACTGAATTTCAATAGATACCATTGTGAAAATAAAGTATAGTGATGCAAATATTTATTCTTTCTTGATGGTTTAGGGATGGGGAGGAACTGGAAGAGTCTGGAATCACTAAGGGAGGAATGCAATGGGCAACATTGAGAAACACTGGTCTAAATCAATACTGTAAATACCAGAACAAAAGAAATTTATGATCATTAGCAGGCAATGCAATTCTTATCATTGAAGTATACATTTGATAAGAAATCAATAAAAATCTTCACAACAACAGTAATTTTAATGGTCTGCACATTGCATTGCATATTCAGGTGAATGTGCAACTTTGACAAGTAATTATTTCTTACAAAAATATGAAATCAAGTAATAAAATTAAACAGAATATTCCTTTGAGCAGAAGAAACCGATCTTTTTTATAACTTCATTAGACAGAGCAAGAAAAAAGCTATCCAGTGCTACAGGTAAATTCTTATTGCACAAACACAAACAAATTTCTCATGCGTAATAACCTGCATAAAAATAGACAGCAAACCATGGTAAACAAGGAGGCTAGACATTTCCTAGGTAGTTTAGGAAAGATATGCACTGTGGACAGCGGAGTTGCCCTCATTAGGCAACTGAAGCTACAGCTGAACACCTGCTAATAATCTTAATCTCTGATTATCACTGGTGATCAGCCAACAGAAGTTAGCAAAACTTTATCTACAAAGCACAATATAGGGGAGGTAACCAAGGTTAGTTGCTCCATCATCAGTAACGTGTATCACCCTCCTCCAATACTTCCCTTAAAACAAGGAGGCAGGCAACAATTATAACCTGTATATCGCCTGCTCCTCTTCTCCTGGTTTGGTTACATAGCCTCATTAATGTTGCTAATATTTATTACACCCAGAGTAAATGTAATAATTTCTTCACTTTGCCAGTTTTTCAAGGATCATAATTAGCAGAAACATGATAAACAAGTACAGTTTATAATAGATAACACTAAATTAATATTAATTCTAGCCAGTCCTTCATATTCAGAATTTCATCTTCTTTATCTCACAAGCGCTGTTTCCGCAGACAAGATGCACACTTTAGATCTCCTCATCATGTCTATGACAAGATCTGTTATTTAACTGGTTTGTTAATTACAGAATTAATTACATTTCTATTTCAGTATTATGCAGGTCAATCCATATTTGTGTAGTACTGTGTATATATGTATTAAAATATACGCAAAATTGCACATCCCTAGGAGTACATTTAACTTACCTTTTGTGTTGTTCACCTAAAAAGCCTATTTATTATTTTATACTTTCATTTTATCCTAGACAATAGAGTTTTTGCATAGAAGAGCCTCTTGAGTATTCGTCTCTTTTTGAACAGATGGTATAAAGAAGAAAACTTGCCCTAACAGATGATGATATTTACCACCACGGGGTTAACCGCTTGCAAGGTTCCTCTCCTCACTTATAAAAATGCTGGATAGATTTAATTTCTGAGGTCAGATGACTGATTACAGATTATAGTTACTGAGGTGACTGACTTGTTACAGGCTTTGGTTTTGTATTTCCTCCACACTTTTGCTACCATTCCAATGAGGAAATAACAGAAGAGACAGCTGTGGGGGTCTTCCAGCTAATCAACTGGCCAAAGCTGAGGAAAGTTTATCTTGAGAGAATGTCACTGAGGTATGTCCTTGGACAGGTGGAAGAGTGACAGCAACAGCGCAGCTCCACCAGCTCCATTTATGGCAGCTAATTCTACATGTTAGTATGAAAATTCCAGCCAACTGATATACATATTAAGTGGTCTGCAAAGTGCATGTCAACCCTGATTGGTTTGGTATTAGGTGGGCTAAGGACAGAATAAAATGCTGGCCATGGTTTTTGCCTTGGCTAGTCACATAGACATCAATAACAAGTGGCAACACCCAGTTGAAGACAAGGAGTAAATTAAAAAGTTAGTGAGCCCTTAACCGTAGCTGAGTGTGTAAGCAAACAGTAATCAGAAAGTTAATCCCTCCCCCTTTATAGTATAGCAGTGATATCACAGGACTGCCAGACTGGGACATACTGTTATTGATGGCCAACTGGTTGTGTTCTTAGAGCAAGTGAATAAGCAGATAACTCACTTTATCTAGATGCTTTACATGCAGTAAAAATAGCATATAAAATTAGTGCTCAGCTGATGGGAAATAAAGTAGATATCATAGGTCCTAGTGATACAGAAAAATGGCAAATGCTCCTGTATCCCAAGAGCAGCTTAAAGCCCTTAACATGGATAATGGGACAGCAGCAGATTCAATAAAACTGGAGTAAAATTGAAAATACAGTTAAAACAGATGGAATAATCAGACCTATACACTTAGCTTTACTTGGTGTCGATCTTGGGCTCTGAGCCCTGCTCTCAGGGGGTATGGGAAAGTTGTCTTAACACAGAACCTTTCAATGATGGCAGGGACTCTGGAAAACCCAAAAGCCTGTTGCTCAGACGACTCCTCTGACATGCGCTGGTAAACAGTTCACTCGGTGTTCCCATGAGGGAATATAAGCATAAATAGGAAATGATAGGTTGCCCAAGATGATTCACGCGTAAGAGAGACTGGACAACACGGCTTCTTTACCTGTTAGCAGCATAAATACCTGGGGAGGGGGGGGGACCTAGTCCTAACTTTTGAATCAAGGAATTAAACATCATCAGTGCAGACTAAGTCTGTACTGGCACATTTCTGGGTCCATCTCTGGAATTCCTGGACTTCTCTACTCGGCAGGCAGCTTAGAGCAACAAGACAACAATTCCATCCACGGCCGAGTATAATGTCCACGCTATGAAGATGAGATATTTTCTTTGAATTGCTGTCAGAAAATAAAACGCATTTAGCTTCTCTTTTACAAAGAAAATTAGAGAAGTTTACATTTGTTTTTATTGAAAATCGTAAAGGGAAATTATTGTAGATGGGGGGACTTTTATAAATCCAGGTGTGGATCGTTTATTCCACAGTGACAACGATGTCCAGTGCCTCACTGACACCGTCTGGACCTCTAAAGACCGAGACTCCGTAATAACCGGGGGGGAGGAGAGAACCTTCAAGCTTCCCTTCTTCATCACTTGTTTTCCCAAATCACAGTCCCACCTTTTCGTTATCACCTGCAGGGGGCGCCGCGCCACACAGCCCACGCGTCAGCGCCCATCTTCGTTATCACCTGCAGGGGGCGCCACACCAGCGTCAGCGCCATCTTACGTCTCTCTCCTCCCGCTCCAACTAAGAACCTGATACTTACCCGGTGATTCCTCCGCACCCTGACCAGAGCCCTGCTCCCAGGGACATTAACCCTTTCCCCCCACCCTTTCCCCGATGTCTGCAATTCCACCGACCGACCGGCGCCCACCCAGTAATGGCGCCGTGTCCTCTCTGCCGATACTTCGGTCGCCTCGCCATCAACCCTGGCTCTCCCAGAATTGGTCCCACTACCGTCTGCCCAACCGACTCCTCGCGGGAGTGAAAATAACCCCCCCCCGACAGGAGAGGGGGGGGAGGATATTCGGATAGCCGGGAATGATATCGATATCATTATTAGAATAATATCATGCGTGCGAATTGAGCAGAACCAAGATGCTGCGAGATAAGCGAAACTGGAGTAAACAGGGGGCACAGAAGGGGAACCCGTTGGAGGGAGACCAGACGACAGTTGCCGCGTTATGCCATATCCATGGATATCGCCACCATTAGCCACCATTCCGACCGGTCGAAAGATGCAGACGACACTCTAGCGGAGGAAAGCTGGTGGATCCGGTGCCGCCTTCTGTCTCCAGATCCACGTGTGAACCTTTCTCGGATTTTCCCACGGAGATCGCTGCCGTACGGTATCCATGGCAACAGCGTTCGCGGGCCGTTCGTGGTTTTGGGCGGCCGTTAGTCCGTGGTTTTAATCTGGGAAACAGATTTT
Organism: Nautilus pompilius; assembly: GCA_018389105.1. Lineage (NCBI taxonomy): Eukaryota > Metazoa > Mollusca > Cephalopoda > Nautilida > Nautilidae > Nautilus > Nautilus pompilius. The sequence goes on along the minus strand of JACATO010001859.1, from coordinate 45,456 downwards.
AAAAGGGGGAAAAAAAATCCCTTATTTTAGTATTTATTGTCATTTGTGTTGTTAGTTATCCGTTACGTGGCCGAGGCGACGCGCGAACAAGACGTCACCATGGCAACCGGCTCGTAACGGGGCCGCCGCGTTTTAAAATGTATTTGTCTGGTCTGAGGTTCGTTTCGTTTATCGCTTTTCTCTCTGAGAATCGTCGGGCAGAACCGTTAATTCCGCCTGTCTCCCCCCCCCCTGGTTACCCCGGGTCTACGAGGAGGGAGAGAGGGAGAGAGGGACGGACGAGAGGGAGAGAGAGAGAGAGGGAGAGACGGAGGGAGAGGGAGAGACGCCGGTTTAATGGCCGTTGGCCGGTCGGTGGGTTGGCTCCATTCAAACCCAGCTCCCTTGTGTTTTCGACGGTTGGTCTGCAGGACCGACCTCGGAGGGTAAGGGAGCAGCCCTGGCTCCTCTGTCCCCTGTCGGTGCAGATATCCAGAAATTGTCCACCATTTACTACCTAACCGCTGTAGGTTTTATCTTACAGCGGAATAATAGGGGGTCTGGCCTCTTAGAGTCGGAACCCCTTTGGTGCGGGGGGGCCCTTCTGAATTTCGGGAATAAGCAGATGCTAATCAGAGTCTGGTGACTCACAAACAGTTGTGGAGCTAAGCCAGAAGGGGAGACAGCGCAGAGTCTACTAGCAGACGACCAGAGTTGTTAGGCACAGGTGGGTGTAGGGTTAATAGGCGAGAGAGAGCAGAAATGGCGCGAGTTCGGTACATCTGCTTTACCTGCGGAATGGAATTCTGCTCCTCAGCTTCCAGACTGCAGAGCAGAGCTGACCTGACATCAGAAGAACTACAAGTGATGGACTATTAGGGGCCGTGGAAGGAACGGAGGATTCGGGGCTCCCTTACCTCGCTCGGCCAGCTAACTCACCCAGTGCGGGATGTGGAGCAGAAGCCTCGAGGATAGATTCTCACAGGGAGTTGGAGAGGGGACAAACCCCCTGTAGGGTCTGGATATTCGCCATTCCGCCAGATGAAGGGGTAGCAGCAGCGCATTCCTGCCAACCTCCTCGAACCTTTCGTGCAATGTCACCTGCTTGTGGTGTTCTGGCTGCTCTTCGCATCCCCTCCTGCTGTGTAAAAGACCTCGGCTCAGGAAATCTAATAAACCCAGCTGAATCCCCTCTCGACGGAAACCTCCTCCCTACAATCTTCTTCTTCTTCTTCACTATCGAATGGCTGTAAGTTAATAACATTCTCCATTAGATTAGTTTTAGGTCTGTGAAAATAATTGACCTTTTGTGGTACATCTACAGTGTAACCAGACTCTGTGTGACTCGCTGGACATTCGGAGTTTCTACAATTAGAAAAGAAGATAAACCGGTCCCTGCTGCAATAGCTCCTCAACAAGTGGTGCACCCTGATCTCCACTAACCCGTGTCACTACTTCATTTAATATTTTGGTAAAAACCACTGTTCTCGTGTTGAGCCCAGCTCAAGAGTCCTGCTCGCTCTGTGTTGCTATGAAAATCTTTCACATGTCGCATCTTCAAATATCATTGATGGAAATAGTTTGGTCCATCTATTTTTAAGTGTGGATTTCCTTACCCTGTGCCACTCATCAGCCAGAAAAAACTCTGCATTTCTGATATTGAATTGCTCTTTTAAATCCCTCTCCTCTGCCTGTAGAACAATAATTAACAAGCTGGTGCATGAATATTCTCCTATGTTTACTCTCGAATGGTCTCGTAACACCCTGATCCATGGGTTGGAATAATGAAGTAAATTTGGGAGATAACTACGTGGGCAAAACATTATCAGCATCCATCTGTTCAACAGGTTGGTGTGCTGAGCAGTTAGCTAAGGGAAGGACAATTTTACAATCAGCTGCCAGCCTGATGTTATGACAAATCTCAGGTTAAGATTTATGGTTAAACTAATCTAAGATTATTTTTTGAGTGATTGAAGACTGTCAGGTAGCCTTGTAGATTACAGAAAAAAACTTTAATCCCTTTAGAGTGAGTGCCTGCAGCATTGATGCCAACCCTAATGCAAGAGTTATAGGAAAGTTATTAGAATAATACAGATTCCATCACTTCTCACTTTTTAATTTTTCAATGAAATGTAAGTTGCACTTTTGGCTTCCTGGAGTAGGCTTTTGTTTGGGGTTTGTTCATGGCAGATTTTCCTTTCTGTATTTATTGAGACCTTCAATATCATCACAGAGGATAGTACCCTCTGTGATAAATTTGGTCTGAAATCTGTCTTATTTTTCCTTACCTGGCTAAAGATGTGCTCACTGTCAGCATTGCTGTGTAGTATTAGAAAAATTCCTATCATAAGTACAGGTAGCACTTTGCATTTAATATTTCCTTTTGCTGTCTTAAGTTGTGATATCAAATGCAATGCTTCATCAATTCTTTCTGACTGCAGTATATCATCTGTGAGACTATCTATTTGATAATTAATTCTGCCTGTTAGTCATCACCAGTAACATTTTCTGAATCTAGAACTTTAATTGGTTTCAGGAGAATAGATAGGGAATCTAGATACAAAGTATTCCACTGATGAGAATCTTGCTGTTCTTCTCATAAGCTATGTCCACAACTTCATTCTCAAGAAATTCATGTTCTAAATGAAAAGTCTTGAGAATGTTGCTGCATGAATTGCAATAAAAGTTTCTCACTTCTCTGTAGAAAGATGTCACAATCTCAGAAATCTGTCTTCCAGCACCACTCTCCTCCTCGATATACTGTTTGGTTTTAGATCCTACTTCTATATCCTGTTCTTTTTGGTTTTGTCTCCTTTCAACATCAATACTGAAAATGTCTTTTGCATCAGCCACCGCCTTAGGAAATAAAAATCTGACTTACAATTCTGTTAGTATTCCCTGTATAATTCTTCTCGTTTTATGTATTTGAGGAGCTTATTCTTTGAAAGCCAAATTAGCTTTGTCAAATATGGACAAAAGTTTTACCCCCCCCAAAAAAATAAAAAGGTAGAGTTTTGCAGAGGGATCATTTGTTTTGAATTTTCTTTATCCTAGAATCACCATGTTGAGAGGAATCTTGAGTTGAGGTTTGCTTCTTGAAAGAGACCTGTTTAACCGACAGACCTTTATATTTTCCTTGGACTTGAGTGGTGCATTGACCTTTGAAGATCTAGACTTAACCTTTTTGCTGGTGTCTTTTAGAGACGTAATATTCCTTCATTGGAATTCACATCTCTAACATTCTATTCATGCATTCTTCTAATGACAGCCACGTAGTAGCCACATGTTTAATAACCTTCTTTACCTTAAGTCTATATTTCTGTTGGAGAACTTGCAGCTCATGTTGTTTTTTTAGAACTTTTATCTAAATATAAGTAACAGTCAATCAAAAATTCTTCACTGTTGTATTGCAGAACCTTTGCTCCTTTCTGGGCAGCAGGATCAATTAAATGGCAAGGACATCCTTGTATATGAATGCTAGGATTATTCCTCAAAATGAATCCAGCTACATTTTTGTCTCCCCATCTTGACTGTTGGATTATCTGAGCCAAAAGAAACACAATATTCACATGCTAAAATAATTTTTAGTCAGCTTATCATCAATAATATTGAAAATATTTTCTCCTGTTGAGCTACCATTACTTCTCTGCATAGATGACAATACAGTTCTTACTCTTCCCATTTCAGCATCAAAATATCATTCCACCACTGGATATAACTGAAAACTTCCACCATTATTGCTTCAGTCAGTACTTAAAGAAAATGGACTCACTTTTAGTTAATCTGCTAAAGACGTACTCTTTTCATCAGGTAGTGCCACATCCATACAGTGATGCCACTCGAGAGTCTAGAAACATTTTCTTAACCAATGGTTTGGCATGATCAGCTGATGAAAGTGGCAGGTTATGTTCAATCAGAAAGTTAGTAAATAAAACCTCTGCATTGGTAACTGAATGCTGATTGTCAGTTCTTTGCTGGAAAAATGAGATATGTTTACTTGACAATTATTTTTGCACGTTCCATGATCTTTTTGGCAGACATGTTTCAAACATTCATGTGGCTGCCATGAACGATGCTGAAATTCACATTGCACAGCATACAAAATGCATGGTTATCTCCAAGATGTGAAGACTTGATGCACAGCCACTCGTTGCCATATTCTGTTTTATACCTCCATAGAACACAAGGTTTTTTGTTGATAATTTTGACTCCATGCATGTACGTTTCACCATTTTGAAGGGTGAAATGCATCATGGAATTTGTTATTCAGTTATGTGATGTTAGCAGTGCAACATTGTTACGTCCCATGCCAGAGATATTCTAGGAACAACATTATCTCTGCTCTACTGATCGGTTGTTGTTTGTGAGTTACTAATTTTTGGCTGTATAAAGTCTTAAAACATTTAAAGATTTTAAAAAGTAATGTGAGAAACGGTTGTTGGTGCTGCTACGGCAGAATTGTACCTTGTAATATGTCATTTGACACTGAAAATGGTTATTGATGCAATTTTTTTAAAAATCCTAATATTTAATAGGACAATTGTAATGGGAGAATATGGTCTTAAAAATCATAAAGATTCCACCAAATTATAATGGTTGGCATCTCTGCATGTAAGGACTGTAAGCCTATCCTCCACCTTTCCATGTGCAGCAGATCTTACGAGATAAACACATCCAATACACACCAGTCTCGTTAGCATTATATATTAGTTCAGGACCAAGTTTCTCATCATTCACTAACATATGAAAACCAGTAACAGAGGTCTCAGCTTTCTCTCCATGAGCACTAACATATGGATGCCATATTTATTCTTACATTGATGTAACCACCTTTGCTAGTGTAAACATTCCTGACTCAGTTTCATTTCTTTGTGATCCACTCTGGCTTGTTCCATAAGCATTGGACCAGAAACAGGAAATATTTCTCTATAGTGTTGCAAAAACCACTCTTACAATATCTTATCATGCATGGCTGATTTTGCTTGATGCAGTGTCTTACGCACATGGTCATCTTTGCACGAGTCATTCTGAGCATTAAACTTAAATATGTTTCTTTAGGTCATAAATTGTGGAATTTCCCACACCATACTCTTCACATAAACGACATACTGACAAGCCCTTTTCTAGTTTCTTGAGCTTTTCCACTTTCTTATTAATTATAAGAGATTTCTGCTTATACTTTTGACCACTGGCTTTGAGGTGCCATTATGCACTTTCCTTAGTGAGAGCCATAGCAAAGGTTAAATATAGTGCACACAACTCTGTAAACAAGAGATTGTAGCATCAAATCAAATCAGCTGGCAGCAGACAGGACCCAGACTCACAAGTGGTAAGACTGTCAACTCCTTGTCTATTCTTAGATGAGTGTAACCAACCTTGTGAGTACAAATATTCTTGACTCGTGGTATACTCTGGTTTGCTCCATAGGCACTGTACCAGATATGGAATACGGCCAGATATGTCTTAGCGCACCATCTGGATTCCAGGTGATTTTCTGAATTTTGGAAATAAAATTTTGGGTACCAAAATTTCCAAACCTAGCAGTTTCTAAACTTAGAATTCCAAATTTACGATGTCAGACTATTTAATTTTTTAAATTTGACATTTAATCATTCTTTCTTGATTTATATTTAAGAAAACGTTTCTTTCTATAAAACAGCTTCTTCATGGTTGGAAAGTTGAATAAGATGACTGTTTACTTGGATTTCAATCTTCTCCATTTGTATGCCAGCTGGAGATGTATTTGTGGCTGACCAAACTAATTTACTTCCTTTTCTCTCGTTTTCAGGAAATTTGCTTCTGTCTGTTTTATTTTCTTACTAACAGTACTAATTGATTCATAATTTGTTACGTCTGACCGACACAAATTCAGAATTCAAGGCTGTTTATTTGGTAGATAATGGGACAGGATTCATTAAAAATATTGGACATAAATTTGTAATTTTATCGTTAATAAATGATATGGCTTAAATTCTGTATTTGTGTCCAGTTGTAGACTGACCTGTACTAACAGATATTTTTTCACTAGTATCTCAGTTGTGAAAGAAGATGAAAACAGATTTGATGGTCATAAGACTGGTCACAACAAAGGAACTGTGTTGTCACCTGCCAGAAATGTGGTGGGTAAAGTGAGTCGAGCTGCGGTAAAGCAAACTAACCTGGACTAGGTGGCAGCTAGACTTTGGGACCAAGGCCAACCTGTCTGTATATGTGCAAATGGAGTATTCTGCCTTTCTGAAAGTTTTTTTACAACAATGGAGGATGTTGACAGAAATGGTCATATCTGCAACATTTTTCTGTGAACACTGCGCCTGTGGTATGTAATGGAAATTACCATCTGTGACATCAGCCTGCAATAATTCCAGATTCAAATACTACCTGTCCAAAGTTAGTTACTTTAGCTAACTTATTTTACCCATTTATCGCTGCAGCATTTTCTGCTGGACCCAGAGGGGAAAACGTTTGAAGATAATTTTGTCAAGATTTAGAAGCTGTGGGCAGTTGAAAAGTCACAGCAAAATCTGAAGTTGTCACTGCCAGAAATGTGGTGGGTAAAGTGAGTCGAGCTGCGGTAAAGCAAACTAACCTGGACCAGGTGTCAGCTAGACTTTGGGACGAAGGCCAACCTGTCTGTATATGTGCAAATGGAGTATTCTGCCTTTCTGAAAGTTTTTTACAACAATGGAGGATGTTGACAGAAATGGTCATATCTGCAACATTTTATGTGAACACTGCGCTTGTGGTATGTAATTGAAATTACCATCTGTGACATCAGCCTGCAATAATTCCAGATTCAAATACTACCTGTCCACAAGTTAGTTACTTTAGCTAACTTATTCTACCCATTTATCGCGGCAGCATTTTCTGCTGGACCCAGAGGGAAAACGTTTGAAGATAATTTTGTCAAGGAGTTGAAGCTGTGGGCAGTTGAAAAGTCACAGCAAATCTGAAGTTGTCACCTGCCAGAAATGTGGTGGGTAAAGTGAGTCGAGCTGCGGTAAAGCAAACTAACCTGGACTAGGTGGCAGCTAGACTTTGGGACCAAGGCCAACCTGTCTGTATATGTGCAAATGGAGTATTCTGCCTTTCTGAAAGTTTTTACAACAATGGAGGATGTTGACAGAAATGGTCATATCTGCAACATTTTTCTGTGAACACTGCGCCTGTGGTATGTAATGGAAATTACCATCTGTGACATCAGCCTGCAATAATTCCAGATTCAAATACTACCTGTCCACAAGTTAGTAACTTTAGCTAACTTATTCTACCCATTTATCGCGGCAGCATTTTCTGCTGGACCCAGAGAGGAAAACGTTTGAATATAATTTTGTCAAGGAGTTGGAAGCTGTGGGCAGTTGAAAAGTCACAGCAAAATCTGAAGTTGTCACCTGCCATAAATGTGGTGGGTAAAGTGAGTCGAGCTGCGGTAAAGCAAACTAACCTGGACTAGGTGGCAGCTAGACTTTGGGACCAAGGCCAACCTGTCTGTATATGTGCAAATGGAGTATTCTGCCTTTCTGAAAGTTTTTTACAACAATGGAGGATGTTGACAGAAATGGTCATATCTGCAACATTTTTCTGTGAACACTGCGCTTGTGGTATGTAATGGAAATTACCATCTGTGACATCAGCCTGCAATAATTCCAGATTCAAATACTACCTGTCCACAAGTTAGTTACTTTAGCTAACTTATTCTACCCATTTATCGCGGCAGCATTTTCTGCTGGACCCAGAGGGAAAAACGTTTGAATATAATTTTGTCAAGGAGTTGGAAGCTGTGGGCAGTTGAAAAGTCACAGCAAAATCTGAAGTTGTCACCTGCCAGAAATGTGGTGGGTAAAGTGAGTCGAGCTGCGGTAAAGCAAACTAACCTGGACTAGGTGGCAGCTAGACTTTGGGACCAAGGCCAACCTGTCTGTATATGTGCAAATGGAGTATTCTGCCTTTCTGAAAGTTTTTACAACAATGGAGGATGTTGACAGAAATGGTCATATCTGCAACATTTTTCTGTGAACACTGCGCCCGTGGTATGTAATGGAAATTACCATCTGTGACATCAGCCTGCAATAATTCCAGATTCAAATACTACCTGTCCACAAGTTAGTTACTTTAGCTAACTTATTCTACCCATTTATCGCGGCAGCATTTTCTGCTGGACCCAGAGGGGAAAACGTTTGAATATAATTTTGTCAAGGAGTTGGAAGCTGTGGGCAGTTGAAAAGTCACAGCAAAATCTGAAGTTGTCACCTGCCAGAAATGTGGTGGGTAAAGTGAGTCGAGCTGCGGTAAAGCAAACTAACCTGGACTAGGTGGCAGCTAGACTTTGGGACCAAGGCCAACCTGTCTGTATATGTGCAAATGGAGTATTCTGCCTTTCTGAAAGTTTTTACAACAATGGAGGATGTTGACAGAAATGGTCATATCTGCAACATTTTTCTGTGAACACTGCGCCTGTGGTATGTAATTGAAATTACCATCTGTGACATCAGCCTGCAATAATTCCAGATTCAAATACTACCTGTCCACAAGTTAGTTACTTTAGCTAACTTATTCTACCCATTTATCGCGGCAGCATTTTCTGCTGGACCCAGAGGGGAAAACGTTTGAAGATAATTTTGTCAAGGAGTTGGAAGCTGTGGGCAGTTGAAAAGTCACAGCAAAATCTGAAGTTGTCACCTGCCAGAAATGTGGTGGGTAAAGTGAGTCGAGCTGCGGTAAAGCAAACTAACCTGGACTAGGTGGCAGCTAGACTTTGGGACCAAGGCCAACCTGTCTGTATATGTGCAAATGGAGTATTCTGCCTTTCTGAAAGTTTTTTACAACAATGGAGGATGTTGACAGAAATGGTCATATCTGCAACATTTTTCTGTGAACACTGCGCCTGTGGTATGTAATTGAAATTACCATCTGCGACATCAGCCTGCAATAATTCCAGATTCAAATACTACCTGTCCACAAGTTAGTTACTTTAGCTAACTTATTCTACCCATTTATCGCGGCAGCATTTTCTGCTGGACCCAGAGAGGAAAACATTTGAAGATAATTTTGTCAAGGAGTTGGAAGCTGTGGGCAGTTGAAAAGTCACAGCAAATCTGAAGTTGTCACCTGCCAGAAATGTGGTGGGTAAAGTGAGTCGAGCTGCGGTAAAGCAAACTAACCTGGACTAGTGGCAGCTAGACTTTGGGACCAAGGCCAACCTGTCTTGTATGTGCAAATGGAGTATTCTGCCTTTCTGAAAGTTTTTTACAACAATGGAGGATGTTGACAGAAATGGTCATATCTGCAACATTTTTCTGTGAACACTGCGCCTGTGGTATGTAATTGAAATTACCATCTGTGACATCAGCCTGCAATAATTCCAGATTCAAATACTACCTGTCCACAAGTTAGTTACTTTAGCTAACTTATTCTACCCATTTATCGCGGCAGCATTTTCTGCTGGACCCAGAGGGGAAAACGTTTGAATATAATTTTGTCAAGGAGTTGGAAGCTGTGGGCAGTTGAAAAGTCACAGCAAAATCTGAAGTTGTCACCTGCCAGAAATGTGGTGGGTAAAGTGAGTCGAGCTGCGGTAAAGCAAACTAACCTGGACTAGGTGGCAGCTAGACTTTGGGACCAAGGCCAACCTGTCTGTATATGTGCAAATGGAGTATTCTGCCTTTCTGAAAGTTTTTTACAACAATGGAGGATGTTGACAGAAATGGTCATATCTGCAACATTTTTCTGTGAACACTGCGCCCGTGGTATATAATGGAAATTACAATCTGTGACATCAGCCTGCAATAATTCCAGATTCAAATACTACCTGTCCACAAGTTAGTTACTTTAGCTAACTTATTCTACCCATTTATCGCGGCAGCATTTTCTGCTGGACCCAGAGGGGAAAACGTTTGAAGATAATTTTGTCAAGGAGTTGGAAGCTGTGGGCAGTTGAAAAGTCACAGCAAAATCTGAAGTTGTCACCTGCCAGAAATGTGGTGGGTAAAGTGAGTCGAGCTGCGGTAAAGCAAACTAACCTGGACTAGGTGGCAGCTAGACTTTGGGACCAAGGCCAACCTGTCTGTATATGTGCAAATGGAGTATTCTGCCTTTCTGAAAGTTTTTTACAACAATGGAGGATGTTGACAGAAATGGTCATATCTGCAACATTTTTCTGTGAACACTGCGCCCGTGGTATGTAATTGGAATTACCATCTGTGACATCAGCCTGCAATAATTCCAGATTCAAATACTACCTGTCCACAAGTTAGTTACTTTAGCTAACTTATTCTACCCATTTATCGCGGCAGCATTTTCTGCTGGACCCAGAGGGGAAAACGTTTGAAGATAATTTTGTCAAGGAGTTGGAAGCTGTGGGCAGTTGAAAAGTCACAGCAAAATCTGAAGTTGTCACCTGCCAGAAATGTGGTGGGTAAAGTGAGTCGAGCTGCGGTAAAGCAAACTAACCTGGACTAGGTGGCAGCTAGACTTTGGGACCAAGGCCAACCTGTCTGTATATGTGCAAATGGAGTATTCTGCCTTTCTGAAAGTTTTTTACAACAATGGAGGATGTTGACAGAAATGGTCATATCTGCAACATTTTTCTGTGAACACTGCGCCTGTGGTATGTAATTGAAATTACCAATCTGTGACATCAGCCTGCAATAATTCCAGATTCAAATACTACCTCTCCACAAGTTAGTTACTTTAGCTAACTTATTCTACCCATTTATTGCGGCAGCATTTTCTGCTGGACCCAGAGAGGAAAACGTTTGAAGATAATTTTGTCAAGGAGTTGGAAGCTGGGGCAGTTGAGTCACAGCAAAAAAACACAGCAAAATCTGAAGTTGTCACCTGCCAGAAATGTGGTGGGTAAAGTGAGTCGAGCTGCGGTAAAGCAAACTAACCTGGACTAGGTGGCAGCTAGACTTTGGGACCAAGGCCAACCTGTCTGTATATGTGCAAATGGAGTATTCTGCCTTTCTGAAAGTTTTTACAACAATGGAGGATGTTGACAGAAATGGTCATATCTGCAACATTTTTCTGTGAACACTGCGCCTGTGGTATGTAATTGAAATTACCATCTGTGACATCAGCCTGCAAATTCCAGATTCAAATACTACCTGTCCACAAGTTAGTTACTTTAGCTAACTTATTCTACCCATTATCGCGGCAGCATTTTCTGCTGGACCCAGAGAGGAAAACGTTTGAAGATATTTTGTCAAGGAGTTGGAAGCTGTGGGCATTTGAAAAGTCACAGCAAAATCTGAAGTTGTCACCTGCCAGAAATGTGGTGGGTAAAGTGAGTCGAGCTGCGGTAAAGCAAACTAACCTGGACTAGGTGGCAGCTAGACTTTGGGACAAGGCCAACCTGTCTGTATATGTGCAAATGGAGTATTCTGCCTTTCTGAAAGTTTTTACAACAATGGAGGATGTTGACAGAAATGGTCATATCTGCAACATTTTTTCGTGAACACTGCGCCCGTGGTATGTAATGGAAATTACCATCTGTGACATCAGCCTGCAATAATTCCAGATTCAAATACTACCTGTCCACAAGTTAGTTACTTTAGCTAACTTATTCTACCCATTTATCGCGGCAGCATTTTCTGCTGGACCCAGAGGGAAAAACGTTTGAAGATAATTTTTGTCAAGGAGTTGGAAGCTGTGGGCAGTTGAAAAGTCACAGCAAAATCTGAAGTTGTCACCTGCCAGAAATGTGGTGGGTAAAGTGAGTCGAGCTGCGGTAAAGCAAACTAACCTGGACTAGGGGGCAGCTAGACTTTGGGACCAAGGCCACCTGTCTGTATATGTGCAAATGGAGTATTCTGCCTTTCTGAAAGTTTTTTACAACAATGGAGGATGTTGACAGAAATGGTCATATCTGCAACATTTTTCTGTGAACACTGCGCCTGTGGTATGTAATGTGAAATTACCATCTGTGACATCAGCCTGCAATAATTCCAGATTCAAATACTACCTGTCCACAAGTTTTAGTATAAGCTTTAAGCTAACTTATTCTACCCATTTATCGCGGCAGCCATTTTCTGCTGGAACCCAGAGAGGAAAACGTTTGAAGATAATTTTGTCAAGGAGTTGGAAAGCCGGTGGCGTTGAAAAACGAGAGAGGATAGCGAGGAGAGAGAGAGAGAGATAGAGAGAGATCGAGAGAGATGGAGCGAGAGATCGAGATAGAGAGAGAAGAGCTTGAGGGGGGCTAGGAGGAGAAGAGCTTATGAGATCGAGCGAATGGAGAGAGAGAGAGAGCGAGAAGATGAGCGAGAGCGAGAGAGCGCTTGCAGAGCGATCAGAGAGAGAGATGCAGCGAGTATGGAGAGATCGCGAGAGCGAGAGATGAAGACCGCAGCCGGATCTCTTCTGACCCCCCCTCGAGATTTTTCGCGTTAAAAGTGCCCGGATGTTCATTTTCAGCGCCAAGCAGCAGCGCGCGGTCGCGTGGATACCGTGAAATGGTTTTCCCTAGGTCCCTCGTCCATTCCCTTCGCTCATAAGTCAGCGCGGCTTCAAAATTTCCGGTTTCAGTTCTAAAATCACTACCGAGCAAACCGTCGGATGCCTACAGGAAATGCTAAGTGCGTTTAAATGGAATCCCGGCTAAAATAGAGGGGCCGTAATGCCAAAAAGAGACGCGAGTGAGGTAGCAACGAAGGCGAGTCGTTAGATGTGATGACAGTTCGGAGACGTGTGATGTTGTTTACCGACAGCAGGTATAACACGTCCGTCCGTCCGTCCGTCATGGGGGGGGGGGTCAGTAACTTTCATACCTCGTATAACGGCTCCTTTGCAGAAAAATAGGCGTCTGGTCTTTCAGACGGTTGTTTCCAAATTCGCTTTGGACCTTCTAAACGTATTATCTATGACTTCCCCTAAAGATCCATAGACATCGGGGAAGCGCAGGCCCGTTGTACAGGTGAGTCCGTAAGAGACGACGGGAGAACATCAAGGGGTTAAGGGAAGCCTGCCGACTCAAGGAGGAGCTGACTTTCTCCCTTTGGTACCGAAATCGGGGAAGAGAAGAAGAGAAAACAAACAAACACGTGTTCAAAATTTACGGGGGGGGGTGGGGCGGCGGCACGCGCCGTTCGTATACCGGGATTGCTTCTTGGCTCGAGAACAAGCACGTGTGCGTCGTCACGGCTGAGCGAGTATGTGACGTCAGCGCTTCCCTTGTCTGATAAGGGAAAACGCGGAATGGCGGACTCTTATTTCGGAAATCTGTAGTTAAATATCCCCCCTTTATGCGTTTTAGATTTTTAATTTCCGCACTGAAACCAAAACCATATAGAGGCGGTAGTGCATGTTGGCGCTGAGCGGACTCCATTGTTCTTTTAATTAATTCCATTGTTCATTTAATTACTTTCATATTAATTTATTATTTGATGTTCAGTGGTCCAAATATGATGATTTCAAAGCCAATACAAGCCACTGTATTATAATTATTATTATCTTATTATATTATTATTATTATTATTATTATTATTTATTATTATTATTATATTATTATCCATAATACAATGAACAGACTATGGAGTAATTAATTACGACCAAAATCACTTTTATTTAGTATCTTTAACGTGTTTATTTCTATCATCATGAAGTGGAAACAAATGAATGTATTTTTAAAAAAAAACTGAATGGCTATGAGAAGATGCCGGGTTAGACTTTGTACATAAATCAAAGATCATGGATCTTACAGGTTTGGAATTCCTACCTGGAGAATCTGAAATTGAGAGCGATCCGCTATCTCTTTTATCTTATGGTGTACGAGAAAATGGGGTGGGAATTCAAATGAATCGCACGGAATTCCGGGTGAGGGTGGGGAAAGCTCGGAATAATTATCAATCGGATCGAACCAACAGACCGGGTTATTGTTGCTGCTTGTTATGGCTGGGTTGCAGATTCCCGTTAACTGCCAGCTTCTAGAGGTGTGGGTAACATGACGACATTAACGAACGAACGTGGTGCTCGCTGTATCTGGGTGGAAAAGCACCTGCCTGTTGCTTGGGGATGTCGGCAGTGAGATCGGAGATCGCGGTCTGCAGTACATCGTTTGGAAGATGAAAGCTTCCAATGCTGACGGAAGTTCGGATTCTATTCTGTTGGGGAAGTGTATGATCCCGTCCCTTAAAGAAGACAAAAAAAAAAATCCCGCAAAGACAAAATGAGCCGACGGTTGTAGGTTTGTAGGATGGAAAGCGGATGACATTTTGATGTAGGGAGAAATTATTAGTTTTACGAAAAGGCTATACAGAGGCATATGAGGTAGTTTAAAATTCATACTAACCCGAACGCTTTAGGATCTCCTTTCCCTCCCTGTAGAATTAAGTAAGGCGCCTAAACAACATTTGCATGTGTTCGAGGCGAGGAAGGTCTCAATCCGAACCTTGACAAATTAACAAACTCTCCTTCATTGTTGAAATGAATCAGCTAGAATTCTCTTCGTAAATGTAGCCCTTATTTTTCTTCAGGTGAATTCTTAAGCATGGTTTGGGAGACAGCTTTCCGTATAGATGAAAAACCGGTAGAGTTAGATAGGGGTCCGACGGATTAACTTACCGGCTTTACTAATCATACGAATCCAAAAGAATCTAGGGTTCATTAAGCCAGTAAAAATTCGTAAATCCCAGTAGTATAGCACGCACCTTTCAGACTACTTTTCTGGATTTGCGATCGACTCCCCGGGGACTTCCTGCCGCATAGTGAACGAAAGCTGTACACCAGCGCCACCTTATACACACTAAATTTACTGCGAACACGTACAATGAATAATGAAAACATTTTTTTTTTTTCTAAAAAGATTCACTAATATTTTTTTAAATCATCGGTTATTACCTGTGGAAGGGAACCCGAGAAGGGCTTGTATACTGGACAGAACCCAGCCGCGTCTGTTCAAATAAGAAACTTAAAATAAGATAAAACTATTTGGTGAAATTATAGAAGCCACTTTCTCTAGCATCTTTATTAAGACCGATCAAAAGTCATCTAGAGTTCCGTATACACTATGCACTCCATAACGAAACGTTATATATGGTAGCCAAAATATTATAGATTAAAAGACGGTTATACAAGTTTCAGCGTACAAGCATCTGTTGGCGATGCCATAGCATTCCTGCCAGGAAAAAACCTAAGGAATTTTGCGTGCAGCACAGTTGAACAAGACAGTGCGCTGTATGGCTGTCACTTGCCCGTCATTCCTACGGGTGCATGACTTTCATTTTGATTCTGACGTTACTTCCTTTCCTTTTCTTAGTATTCTGGCGACAGGGTCCCGTTTCTGTAGTCAGGGGCCATTTCACCAGACTAGGCGCTCAAGCCCACAGATGACAAAAGCATAACTTCTTAGTAGAACCTTTAATTTTTAGACGTAGGGAGAAAATCTGGGAGGGGAGCAAAGAAACCATTGTGGGGGAGGTACGCCAAACTTATTCCGCTCCAACCGGGATTCGAACTCGGGCCTCCGACTTCAGCAGTCTAGTAGGTTAACCACCTGACTACCGCACCGCTCACACTGCCTCTCTTTACGGCCATTTTAAAAGATCTCAAATGCCCCAAAAGTGGGGGGAAGGGTGGCTGAAAACACGGTTAAGGTGTCTAGTCCAGAGGTGCCGTTTTGTAGTGCACTTAGAGGTAAATAACATCGGGCGCTGACAATTTGGAACTACGGAAGTAGGGGGTTGCTACCCTGTCACTCGAGGGTCCCCCGCTGAGATCCTGAGAGGGGGGAGGGTTCCAGTGAGCCGAGACCCCGTCATTCTGTTTGCTCAGTGGACGTCAGGTGTGAAACCCTACGCTAATAAGGACAACGACTCTAATATCGAGCATGGAAACTTCCTCAGAAGAATTCACTACGAAATATCCGCATCTCGCAATTAGACGGAAGCGAAAGACTGGAAGAGCGCGGCAGACAGGTAAATATTGGCTGGGAATAATGCAAAGAATTAATAGCGGGAACGATGAAGACGATCTGCTCTCTTCCGTATTGGTGGAGAGCTCGCGAGATCGGTGATTACCCTGCGATGTCGGAAGCTCGCAGGCAGACGGTTTAAAATCTAAATTGTTTTTCATCACAAAAAAAAAGAAAAAGAAATAGCCATTAATGCGAGAAAGAAAACAAGAAATCTTTGAGCAACAGAATTTAGCAAATATGACTTGAAGGTAGACAAAGAAATCAAATCGGTTTTTTTGAGAGAAGAGAGAGAGAGAAGAGAGAGAGAGAATATGGAAGAGGGAGGAGAGAGAGATATGGAGAGATGGAGAGAGGGAGGAGAGAGAGAGAGAGAGATGGAGAGATGGAGAGATGGGGAGATGGAGAGAGAGAGGAGAGAGAGAGAGAGAGAGGGAGGAGAGAGAGAGAGAGGAAGGGGGGAGAGAGAGATATGGAGAGAGAGGAGATCGAGAGAGAGATGGAGAGATGGAGAGAGGGAGGAGAGAGAGAGAGATGGAGCGAGGGAGGAGAGAGAGAGAGATGGGAGAGAGGAGTAGGAGCCGAGAGAGATTGTTCAACCGACTAACCGGAGATCTTAGTAGATTGTAATGGAACGATTTCAGGAATGTTTCTACCTGGCTGAACATAACAAATTGCATCACCCGGTCCCCTTCGATCGCGTTCTGGCTTTCATCACGGAACCAGCTACTGGGAATTTGAGGGGAAATCCTAAAACCAACAGCGGTATCTATCAAAAAACAATACCCCCGGACATCATTACAAGTGGGTGGGGATATTTAGAAGTAAAGATTTGATGGAATTAAATTGTTCTCATAAATAGGAATTTATTATATATATTTTTTTTTTCTCTCTCTCTCTATGACGTAGAAACTCACTTAATCATAAGTGATTCTTCAGAGGCCAACCGTGGAGGCTGATGAAGCAGCGGCGATAACCGTGTTCGGTAAATCAGTCGCTAGGGGGCGGCGGAGTCGCGAGTTTCGAAAACCTCTCACACTCACCCGGATTTATACTTTGACAGATATATATATATTAAAAAAAAACTGCCAACGCTTGGCAGGAAAACAGAGAAGAAAAAGAAACCGTATTAATGTTCACGCTGAAATCTTTAAGATGGTGAGTGGAGACTTAGCTTTTGCATCTTCCGCGCATTTTAATCTGCTTAAGTCACCCTCCTCCCCCCCACACATTAGAAACGGAAGTGAGGTTGAGTTCTGCAAATCTTGGCCCTGAGTTCGCACCGCTGGAGTCAGATGATGTGAATGTATTATAGTTTTTACTAAGATGAAACAGGAATTGATTTTTCAGAAAGCCGAAAACTTTTTCATTAAAGCCCAGATCACAACTGGAATTTGCGCAGCGGCATTTACATAATATTTCCGACTTAGTCAATTTTAAGAGAAGGAACCAGCGACTTGCAGGCAACTCGATCATTTTTAAGTGCGCGAATGTGCGTAAGCATGGAACGGAACAAATAAGATCTTGGGCGGAAGATATACGAAGTTCAGTGTGTTTCTGACAACTATTACTTTCGACTAACAACACTCCTAGCCAGCCACTCTGCTAATCTCTGTCAATAAAGTGCGTGCGATGGCCCGGCGGAGACGCCTGCCTGCGTCTGTTCGTGCATTGTGGGTATGCGCGCACGGAAGACGTCTCCAAGCCGATTACTCTCTTGTTGGGCAACTGCCGCCGAGCTCGTGAGACCGGGATCCTACTAAGAAGGCAGAGATTACCCAGCTCGTTGGTTACCAGATCGTTAACGGGCAACTTAGCCGGAAAATGTTCCGAAACTCGGTCGGACCAAGTCAGTTCTTAGGTTCATTGCACGATTGAAATTTTTGTTTGTTTTTTTTTTTTTTAAGGTTATCTCCCTTTGAAGAAAGTTTGCTTAGCAGCCGTTTACCGTTCTCTTTAATTCCGGGTTCTTTCGTGCATGTTTGATGTATATTAAAACACCCTAAGTTCCGCGGTCCTCGCTGCCATTTACGATAGGATTTCGTTGAAGAGTTAAGTAGGTATCGATCAAGTATTTCCTATAGGCTCGTGCTCTTTCGGAGTGAGAGTAGCAAGTATAGGAAAAAATCATCATTTAAAAAAAAAACCACGCATCACGCCATCTTGCACAACTGTGACGGAGAATCGATTACCACAAATAACTGTGCACAACTATGACGTCAAGCCCATCACCGCAGAGAATTTCTCACAACTGCAGCGTCCAAACCCATCAACACAGGGAGAGATTTGCACAACTATGGCGTCAAGCCCATCGCCGCAGAGAATTTCTCACAACTGCAGCGTCCAAACCCATCAACACAGGGAGAGATTTGCACAACTATGACGTCAAGCCCATCACCGCAGAGAATTTCTCTCACACAACTGCAGTGTCCAAAACCCATCAACACAGGGAGAGATTTGCACAACTATGGCGTCAAGCCCATCACCGCAGAGAATTTCTCACAACTGCAGCGTCCAAACCCATCAACACAGGGAGAGATTTGCACAACTATGACGTCAAGCCCATCACCGCAGAGAATTTCTCACAACTGCAGCGTCCAAACCCATCAACACAGGGAGAGATTTGCACAACTATGACGTCAAGCCCATCACCACCGCAGAGAATTTCTCTCACAACTGCAGCGTCCAAACCCCCATCAACACAGGGAAGATTTGCAAACAATGCATATGGCGTCAAGCCCATCGCCGCAGAGAATTTCTCTCACAACTGCAGCGTCCAAACCCATCAACACAGGGAGAGATTTGCACAACTATGGCGTCAAGCCCATCACCGCAGAGAATTTCTCACAACTGCAGCGTCCAAACCCATCAACACAGGGAGAGATTTGCACAACTATGGCGTCAAGCCCATCACCGCAGAGAATTTCTCACAACTGCAGCGTCCAACCCATCAACACAGGGAGAGATTTGCACAACTATGGCGTCAAGCCCATCACCGCAGAGAATTTCTCGCAACTGCAGCGTCCAAACCCATCAACACAGGGTGAGATTTGCACAACTATGACGTCCGACCGATCACCACGCAGAAATAATGTGTACAGTGACGGGGAGAATTTACTACAGGAAATCTGGTAAGAAACCGGTGACTTTCGTTTGTATGCTGTACTAGGAATATAGAATTAGAGTCGCCCTGTTTCGTATTCCTTGCAGATTCACTGGCAGCAGTAGCAGAATGAGCAACACGCTTCAAGACAGACAGGACAGACATTTTGCCGGCCAGTCTATCACATTCGGCCTGATTCTTTACCTCGCAAATACCGACAGCGCTATGTTATTGGCCATGCGTTACTCATAGAAATTTCTTCAGATCTTTACCGCGGTCACATCCTGGTTATATGGCCAGCTAATACTCATATGTATCGGGGCCACTCTCTGTCATCAGTATACGGGTTAGTCCCGAGGATGTGTACATACAGGTGTTAGCTTTAGCTGCAGTGGACAGTTCGACAGTCGCACAGGCTACATTCCAATTCATGACCCCTTTGTTTGCCCTTGATTTCTTAGCTGTTGAGCTCAATTGAATCTGGGAGTTTTCAAATACCCCAAGAATTAAAAATCGAATATAACCAAACTCCCATTACTAATGGTGAGGTGTCAATGAGGGCAAAAAAAGAAAAATCATCCTCTTATGTATCAAAAATTCGTTGTCTGATTTTTGTTGCATTATAGAATTTGCTCCTTATAAAGTCTTAAAACAGAGAACTGATTGTACAACTAACTCAGACAACGCTACAAAGACAAACGACGGAAGACAGGAGGCTGCAAAGACGAAAGACAGGGGGCTAAGCGACAACCTCATGTACTCGTATATAGATAGATACGCACATACAGCCTCGGTCAGTCATTTTAGCCAACTCAGTAACTGACGCAGTTTTATGCGGTTTCCGTTAAGATGAAGACTTGACTGAAGCCAGTTGAAAATATTTCGGTTCATCAAGTATTTAGTTAAAATCTGAAATGATAAAAAAAAATGAGTTAAAACTACGAAGACTCATTTTTGTTGTTTTTTGTTAATATTCTGTTTTTTCCAACGAACGATTTAATTCTACCTCTAACTGCTCCAGCTAATGTCGTGTATAATTAAAATATTTCCCAAGCCTCCTTCATGGTTTTGCCAATTCTCTATTCTTTGGATCACTTTCTTTTTTTTGCATTATTTTTATAGGGTTGTCAAGTTGTCCTTTACCATTAGCAGAGTATCAGGCACCGGATACAGGTACAGTTTTGCCTGGTTTTCCCTGAGTCTCAAACAACCGCGATTCTCAGAAATATTAAGTGAGCTTTCATCCGTAACCATCGTCTCGCTCCGCGGCCACTCTTGGTATTTCTTACAAAACCGAAGTCTCCTTTATCTTTGAATAATAAAAAAAAAAGGGTCATGCTTATTTTACCGTAGATCCCCGTATATAAGTCGCGAATTTGGTCCGGAATTTTAGACCTTGAGTTTGAGGGGGGGCGGCTTATACAAAGGTTATAATGTGTGACGCTAAGAGTTTCTATTTCGGTCCGATACAATACGATCGAATTCTGGTCGAATTCCAGCGCATGACAGACGCTGCCAATGACAGTGCCAAAAAAGGGGGGGGGAGAGAAAAGCACATAGGAACCAGGGTTCTCGGTCAACTCGCAGAAAAGAGCGATGCGAACGATTTTCTCGGCCCAGGCTTTTAGCAGAACACAGTTTACGTGCCAATGTTTTAATAACGAATAAAGGCCTACACGCATTCTCTGAAATGCCAACTCCCATAGGCCTACGCGGAATCAACGAGAAACTCGAGGCAGAGCAACGTCGGCTGGACCACCGAGACCCCGACCTGAAGACATCTCGCATGCAGTTAAAAAAAGCAAAAGTTGTTTGTCCAGGTGTTTTAAAAAGTTTGGAACGTTCGTTCATTTAAAACCCATCGAACATCTATCTACCTCGTCATCTGAATCGCGGACAGCCACCGTCTCGTCGTATGGATAGCACTCACCGCCTGTCTCCTGCCCCTTAATATATCGTCCTCAGACCGTCTTATACTAACACATTCTGATAGACCTTATTACGCGTTCGTACGTTAGTTCACTCACCGCCTGTCTCCTACCCCTTAATATATGGTCCTCAGCACCGTCGACGGTATCTCTTATTATTACGCGTTCGTACGTTAGTTCGGCCCAAGAGTCCACAACCCATTGACACACGTTTGCAATTTGAATATTTTCCCATTGTATTGGGCGGGCGGGTGGTATCCAAGATAAGGCTGATATTAATTTACATAAGGAACAATTTGCATTCTCATCGGTTAAATACAGTTGTGCCGATTGGATTAATAACAAAGGCGTTTTACTCACCAGGTGTTCTCCGGTCTACGTGCTCTGATACATTTTAAATGCATGAGTCCAGTATAAAATCAATAATGACATGATGAGCGAGGCTTCGTTTCCAGGAAATGCCACAAACATGCACACGCAGTAAGCGTGTTAGAGCTCTCTAAGGTTGTGAGAACACGAAGATGCGCAACTGCGCGGTCCGTCTAGACTTGGTTTTTATTTCTCGGCAACGTCGGCTATCACGTGACTCTCTCTCTCTCTCTCTCCAGAAACAAATCGGTCCTATTGCGTTTATTATCAGAGAAAAAAAGATACATCGGTGATTTCACCCGTCAAGAAGTGGGTCGGTCGGCTTATATATGCCAAGACCACCACATTTTACCATGATGAGTAGGTGTGGGCTTATACTCGGGTGGTGGGCTTACACGCCGAGGTCTGCTGTACCTGGAATATGTTATCTGAAGCCCAATCTTACCAAATATTATATACCCGACATCTTCTTGGCACCACTTCCGTCCAGTTATCCAGCTAATGTACTACACGAGGCAAACCTATTTTTCAACAATTTCCGGACGATGTCAGCCTCGTTTCGACAAATGCAGCAATATGCTGTTTATTACGGTCATCCGTATATTGGCCATCCATATTTTCACAATTAAAGATTGGCATTTTTTTTTTTCGCTAAAAGATCAAGAAAGGAGACTGCGGGTGCTGATGTATAGATGGCTATTTCGATAAATAGGAAAAGAAAAAATTAAGAAATTTCCAGAACATTATTTCCAGATCGAAAAGAAAGCCCTGACAGTTTTCCAGAACATAACAGAAGGATGATCAGGAATCGTCTAGAATATAATGGGGAGATTCCAGAACGTCCTGGTCGAAGGGTACTTTTTTTATTGTTGCGAACAGCACCTATTTGTCGACAAGCTGCCACTTCCCCGTGTATTCACTAAGCGGAAGGAGTTTCGTGGTTGGACAACCGCTGCGCATCTATATTGAAGGTCTTTTCTAACATAAGAGTGCGCATGCTGAAATTACTCGGGGCGTCAGATCGGCCGCTAGGGCTCGTGTAATCAGTTGTGAGTTTTGTCCGTAAGCCGGTCTTGATAACTTCTTTTTCTAAATATCGGCGTAGGTTTTGCGACAGGCACCTGTAGATGATACGTATTTAACAACGAAGA
Source organism: Nautilus pompilius (assembly GCA_018389105.1). Taxonomy (NCBI): domain Eukaryota; kingdom Metazoa; phylum Mollusca; class Cephalopoda; order Nautilida; family Nautilidae; genus Nautilus; species Nautilus pompilius. The sequence goes on along the minus strand of JACATO010001859.1, from coordinate 23,022 downwards.
GGAAATTGAGAGAATCCCGTAAAATCCAATAAATAGTCAGTTATCCAAACGTCACGAGAAGACTAGTTGGCCAGATTCAGAAACGGTCCCCGGGAGAAATCATTGGCGAATAAAAGAAAACAATCAAATGCCCTAGCTCTTTGTGGACCGTTTCGATCAGAGTCCGGAATTCTTCGCTTGGGGACTTCGCTGAAATCCCGGCCCTGCGAAATACCTGGATACACAGCTGCTCTCGGTAAACTAGCCACCCATCATCGATAAACCTTGATCAGATCGTCCGTACTGTCTAATTAGGTTTCTGGTTTGCATCTAAGTATAGATTATTTCGTCCTATTATCCATCCACATTTAATAAGCGGAGATGGATCGTTTTCCTAGGAGCTTCGCGGGCGAGCAGCGCGAGGAAAGATTCGTGAAACCTATACAGAATTTACATCAGATATTGGGGCAACTGTTTTTCGGGCTTTGGTAGTAAACGCTATCCGCCTTTCGAATACCGCGACCTCTCCGGTCAGAATTTAACGATTCCAGTCGCCGGACACAGGTTTGAAAGGCCAATTTAAGCCGGCAACAAAAGCCCGAGTATCTGTATTCAATACGATTAGTAGCGCCACCAATAGGATCCCACAAATACTTAATGTCACACCTATAAACGATCCCATCGCCCTACGAAATCCGCGATACTTAGATAACAGTTCTGAACGAAGCTTTGCGCACCGAGTGTATCGGTGGTTTTGCCTTTTCACTCGGCCGAGCGTCGATTGCGCTCATCCAGAGAGACGGAGACATGGGGAAAACTTGTCTCGAGTCATCGTTAAAGCCAGACTTCAGAAAAATCGAGATGCGCTGCTCAACAGGGGAGGCTCCAGAATACAGCCTTGAGGTAGCCTCACTAGTAGCTTTGGGTCTCCCAAGTAATTCTTTCTTTTGTCTACGTAGTTCCAACACGAGTTAGAATGGCTCCGGCATCTTTTATGAAACCTAAATATCTAAGAATTGGATTTGTATACTCCAGTGTTCAGAACAACGGTCCAGCAGAATAGTGAATTTATTATAAGAATTGTGGCTTAGACGTTAAAATCACCAAACTCGGAAGAGTGGTCGCCCTTGCGCGCATTGAGTAAATTCTAAACACGAAGTCACGTAGATCTTTAACGATGGCCACCGCATTCAAGGATATGAAATAGGATCGATAACAAACTGATGCTGTATTACTTTATGCCTTAAAGAAACACCTTTTTTTTTCTTTTTTTGGTGAACAGTTACATAATTATTAATGTGAGATTTTCAGGCATGTAATATAAATAAATGGAAATGCGCATATTACTATTGTATTACACGTATCTATGTGAAAACATTAATATTCTTTGCACAATCAGTGCATTTCAAATAGCATTTAACACAGTTTCCTCTGCATCCTTTTCCCGGTTGATCGCGCATCAGCTGCTGACAGGATTTCAATGCTTCAGAAAGGTTCCCGTGTTCCAGAAGATAGTCTCTCCCCTCCCAAGGGATTAGGGATGGCCAGAACTGATGCCCGCAGGTTTGTCCAGCTCGGCAATGCTATCCCAGGATGCGCCGAGTCACCGATGCAAATCTTGGCGGCAGTGTTTCCACAGATCTGACCGTTTCTGTGGACATTACTTTTACGCAAACATGCAGGGGTGTGTGTGTGTGTGTGTGGAGGGGTTGGCTCCATTTCTGATCACAGACGGGGAACCTTTTAGCACGTGACGACTATCCGCGACTACCGGCTTATCTGGATATTGAGGTAGATCCGTCAAAAGCTGGCGGCACCTCATCGTACATGTCTGGTTACATCAGGAAAAACGCATGGAATACTGGTAGAGTCTTAGACTTTGCTGGTTTCAGAAATGCCGACGGTCCATGCGTGGGTATTCTCCGGAAGTGCTTGCCCGTTCCGGATGCCGCACCCGGAGTTCTAAAATGCCATCAGTCGGTCGAACACAACAATGGCAAAAGAAAACGAGAAGACCAACCGCGAAGTCCATCTTCGGGATTCTGAGCGATAACGTCTCCGGAGCCAGGTCCGTCAGCTATCGGGGTGTCGCTGCGCACATCCGGAATGCCGGAATTCTGTCAAGTTTCATTGCTGCCTCTTCGCATAAGTAAACGGTGTCCGAGTCGACACCGCATCTTCAGCACCACCGCCACTACGCCGAGTAACCTAAGTCGAACTTCCGAGTTTAGAGTTCTCTCCCCCTCGCTTCAGCACGGTCTCTTTTTCGCCCCTTGGCGACATTGTCTCGTTAAATGTGTCCCTAAACGCTTCGAACCACCTGGCCCCTTTTTCGGTATTTAAACTTGTATTTTAAAATCCGCGGGTAACGGCAGACATCCGAGAACACAGAATTTCTCGTTGGTCTTTTTTTAAAATTCTTCTTCCTTCTTTTACCTAATTACCACAGCTGGCGCCTTTACGAATGCCAGACCTTTAGTCTCAGGTGGACACTGAAGAGTTTTCGGCATTGTTGGAAAAAAAAAAAAAATACATACCCTTTTTTTTTCAATTAACACCTCTTGTTCTTTCCGATGATCTGATCTGGGTTAATGATCCGGTATTTACACACCACAGAATGACAGCAAAAGCAATTACAAGCAAATGATGAGTTCCGGCTACAGCAGCCAAAATACCGAAAACAACTACAGATTAATTAATGTTTCGAAAAACCTCATAAATGTAGTAATTGAATCTGTCAAGGCAGACAGCTTTTATTCTAATCCTTATGTTTGAAACAAAAAAACCCTTTTATTTCACAGAGTTTGTGTTAATGGTTTAACCGCATGGCGGCCATTTTGAAAACAAATTAATGGCGCCAAGAATTAATATCCAACCTAAGGTAACACATTCGGCAAAGTTTTGTACTTTCAACCAAAAAAACCCCACAATTTTCCACCATTCTGCTGGACCATAAAGAGATATGAGAATTGCACAACTATTTCCACTTTTTCTTAAAGCCACTAAGATCCCTACTGGGTCCCCTAAATATTCGGACAGAAAAAATAGTAACATAAAAGATTTTAAAATTTACTTTAAGCTGACCAATAAACTTTAAACTATTCTTCCCAAAAGACCACATACAAATTTTTAAAAATTTATTCATATATATCTATATCGATTAAATAAGTCATGATATTTGTTCTGTATTTACTTTTATTAAAATAAATATATGAAAAACAGACCCACCCCAAAAAATAATTTATCTACAGAAATGACATCTTGCAAAGCTAATCATCAAACATAGTCAAACAGGTCCCATACACAACATGTACGTCATTAATGAGGGGCCCTTGAAATCCAAAACAGTTTAAACATTGGTGACGTCATTGTCTAATGGCGACGTCAGCGTACAATGGTGAATTATTTAGGCCGAGCTCAGCTAATCGTCTAAAATTCACTTTTTCGCTATGTCGAAGCATGGTCGTATTAACTAGTAATAACATGCTGAAATGGTACATACCCGTAAGACGAAAGTAGAAATATGGAAACCGTGAATTTCTAAGCGAAGTAGCCGAAGTAGAGTAAGCATAAAAGAAGTATAACAGACCAAGAACAGATGTATAGCACGGTGTAAATGCTTCTCGTGTAAAATTTGGGAAAAATCACCAGTATCTTAATCTAACCGTAATAATAATTATCAAAATACATAAGCTTATCCTTTCAAGAAAAACTACTGTCGCTTTTACAGTAACTGTAGGCAACTCTCAAGATAGTAGAGAACATTAAAAGATGCTAATTGTTAATCAGTTCTCTCTGGCTAAATAGCAGATGATAGCACATCTACAGTTACTTCTCTATCATCACGAAGTCATTATTTAAATATACGATTCAAAATGCAGAGCAGTAATCTCTTCTTGTTTAGAAAAATTGAATTCTCATTATAATCGGTTGTCTTGTTTCTATCCAATGAGTTAAGAATAATTAGTGATACATAAGAGAGCCTCTAAAATAGTAATTAAAATCAACAACAAATCAATAAGTAACTTTTAAAGGTTTTTCTTCTGAGAAAACTTTTCAAAGGGTAATTGTGTGTGTGTGTGTGTGTGTGTGTGTGTGCATTTATATGTATAAAGAGAGTTATAATTATTTACAGAGATATGAGGATTTTGTTTATAAAATCTTGTTCTTTTAAAGGTTATACTACCTATTTAATGCAATTTGAAATATTTGATTATTTAACGTATTCAGTAATCCATTGCTAAAAATCCACAGATCTCCATATCGTTACGTATAGACGAGGCTATAATCGGCGTCATATCCTTACGTACAGACGAGGCTATAATCGACGTCATATCCTTACGTACAGACGAAGCTATAATCAACGTCATATCCTTACGCACAGACGAGGCTATAATCGACGGCATATCCTTACGTACAGACGAGGCTATAATCGACGTCATATCCTTACGTACAGACGAGGCTATAATCGTCATATCCTTACGCACAGACGAGGCTATAATCGACGTCATATCCTTACGTACAGACGAGTCTATAATCGACGTCATATCCTTACGTACAGACGAGGCTATAATCGTCATATCCTTACGCACAGACGAGGCTATAATTGACGTCATATCCTTACGTACAGACGAGTCTATAATCGACGTCATATTCTTACGTACAGACGAGTCTATAATCGTCATATCCTTACGTACAGACGAGTCTATAATCGACGTCATATCCTTACGTACAGACGAGTCTATAATCGTCATATCCTTACGTACAGACGAGTCTATAATCGACGTCATATCCTTACGTACAGACGAAGCTATAATCGACGTCATATCCTTACGTACAGACGAGGCTATAATCGTCATATCCTTACGTACAGACGAGTCTATAATCGACGTCATATCCTTACGTACAGACGAGTCTATAATCGACGTCATATCCTTACGTACAGACGAGTCTATAATCGACGTCATATCCTTACGTACAGACGAGTCTATAATCGACGTCATATCCTTACGTACAGACGAGGCTATAATCGTCATATCCTTACGCACAGACGAGGCTATAATTGACGTCATATTCTTGCGTACAGATGAGGATATAATCTATCATCTTGTCCATATGTACAGATGAAGCTGTAATCTACGTCATATCCATATGTACAGATGAGGCTATAATCGATGTCGTATGTTTTGTCCATTGAATAACAGATCAGGTCGAAGCATATGACGTCATTTATAATTCATGTACTCTTTTAATTAAAAATTACTGGTGTTCTAACGACTTACCCATGTAACAACTATCCCCCGGCTTCCGTATCCCAGATGAGATCTAACCAAATCTTTAATATGGAAATAAAAACTTCTGGTTTATCCGAAAAGGTGGAAGAGACACAGAGAGAGACACAGAGAGAGAGAGAGAGGAGAGAGAGAGAGAGAGAGATTTTAGAAATAAATACGAAATTTTAAATAAATGGAAGGAATCTGTTCTACGTTGGAATATGCATCTAATAATTACAGTGAAACTTTCTGGAATCTTGGATTTCTCTTATTTCTTCCATAATGTTGATATATGACAATTATTCTATCTTTTATAGCTGCTGGGCTCAAGATACACTTATTTTTCGCAGATGATACATAATTATAGAGATAACGAGCAATTTCATTTATACGACTGCATTCATACATACATAACACAGCATGCATACGTGGATGGGCATACACTCTTGCTAACAAAAAAGTATTTAAGCCGACACATTTGGTGCTCATGAATACCAGGGCTGGAGAAAAAGTTCCGTAAGTCATGCACGAGAACGCTTGCGCCAGACAGGAGGAAATTGCTAGCGGTCGCGTCGTGCGAGCTCTCTCCTCTGCGCTGGCGGCCAAAGATATCGCAAAGAGAGACTCGACTATTTATTTAAAACTTTTATTCAATCGTCTCGCTTCTGGTGTCATCGCGACGAGAAGATTTAAGTAGTTACGATGAATTTAGAACCCACCTCATTAATTGAAAACGGTTCTTGTTTCAGCAACAGTTCACGACGAGTGTTTTCCATCAAGGAAAGAAAGAAAGAAGTGCACGGCCTGACAACTTTTAACAGGAGCGGTTGTTATTGCTATAAGTTAAGAAGCAGCCATTTATAATTAAAGTGACCTGGTACCAGAGGGTTGATTAAAGATGTAGAGTAACTTCGAGGTAGCTTTTTATCAGGCCGTTACAAACGTTCTGTCGGTTTTTACATTATGTTAATTCGGGGTTCATCCTTTGCCTGCTTGTGAAGGTGTATGTAGGTCTTGTAGTGTGTGCCTTGGGATACATTATGCAAAATCTACCTTTTTTATAATCATCAAATGGATATTTGTTTCAGGATTCTGATTGAAGCGTGGATAGCAAAGTTGTTCGTGCCATTTTACTTCACGAGTTCAAGCAGGGCCACAAAGCGGGCGAGGCAAGTTGTAACATTGATCAGGCATGGGATGAGGACACAGCGAATGAGCGCACAGTACCACAATGATGGTTAGGTTTGGATCAAGAGATGTGAGCCTCGAAGCTGAGGAACGTAGCGGACGTCCTTCCAGCTGTGAGGACGACCATCTGAAAGCCTCAGTTGAAGCCGATCCAAGAAATTGCTGGAGAGCTCGACGTAAGCACTGGGACTGTTTCCCGGCATCTCGACGCAATCAGCCAGGTGGAACAGCTTGACAAGTGGAGATCTGCTCTTCGCTTGTCATAAGAAACAAAACCATCACAGCTGAAAGGTACTGTCGTGTGTTAAAACGTAGTTCATCAGAAACTCTCCCAACGACAGCCGGCATTGGGGAGTCGAAGAGGCCCAATCCAGCTCCACGACAATGCTCGTCCTCATGTTGCAAAAGTGACTCTTCAGGAACTGAACATGACGGGATATGAAGTTCTCCCTCACCCAGCCTATCCACCAGACCTTTCTCCCACAGACCACCACCTTTTCAAACACCTCGACAGCTTCCTCCATATGAAATCCTCCTCCAACCGAGCAGCCACTGAAGCTGCCATCCAGCAGTTTATCAACTTCAGAAACAAGATTTTTTTCCAAATGATATAAATGCGCCTGTAACTCATTAGCAGAAGTCTATCGACTGTAATGGAACTCACTTTGATTAATAAACTTCGCGCTCAGCAGCGATGTGGAGTCTCAATGTTGCGGTAAAAAACCGACAAAACGTTTGTAACGACCTAATATTTAAAAGTACGACATTAATTTCTGTGTTGCACGTAATTTTCTTTGAAACGATCTAATGGTCTACCAAAACCTTTTTTTTTTCTTGTAACTTGAAAAAAAAAAAATATATATATATATATATATATAGAGAGAGAGAGAGAGAGAGAGAGAGAGAGATGGAGAGATGGAGAGAGAGAGAGATGGATGGAGAGAGAGAGAGAGAGAGAGAGAGAGAGAGAGAGAGAGATCGATCAATTATTTAACTTTATTGTCTCACTCTTTCCTTATTTTAATTGGCTGATCGATCTTAGTCATTTGGTCAAGACGAATGATCGACCGTAAAAAACGCCCCTGATTTAGCATGTAAAATATATCCCCGTGTCAGACACAGGGCAGCTGCTATGAGGTAGACTACAATGTGTTTCATTCGACAGTATTGTTCAGATTAAAATAACGGTGTTGTCTCCGCATACAGTGGTTCAGCGCAACACCGTATGGTGGCGCAGTTGAAATATTTGCACATCGAACACTGAGAATGAATTCTCAAAATTTTCGGCGGAACACGTAACCATTTTAGAACTTCTCAAGTCACGAATACGTCCCGAATATGGCTTGGAAACTTCAGTAAGGACAATTTGAAAATCTGTTTCTACATGTCGCAGTTGCCTGGAGACTCAACCGAGTGCACCGCTGCGGCGCAGGGGGGTGGCCAAAAACAGAAGAAGGTGTCTGCTAGGCCATCGTTTACTTAAACTGACCCCCGACCCCGATATTCTTCTCCGGGCGAACTTTCCCTTTCGCACCGGTGAACTGAATCGCGCCGCGACCTGACGTCATTTCCTGCCCCGTGGAGCTGTCGGGACGAATTTGCCTCCGCGTCAGGAGAGCGCGCACAGCGTCGTGCATCTCAGGGGTGGAAAGTCACTTAGCTGGGAACGGGATCGGCCAGAAATACATTCTCATCGAAAACAACATCAATGCTAACTTAGCCAGGTGATATCAGAAGGTGATCCGATATCTCGGGATGCGGTGCTTGACAGAAGATTTGGACAGCTCGTCTTTAATCAGGGCGAAGACCTGTGGCTCTCGGGCTCCATACCAGCTAAATCCAGCGTCGAGAAATCGGAGACAAACGGTGGGCGTAAATCTACATTGATCTATCTCCACCATACCCCCCCCCAACACACACACACAAAAGAAGAAAAAGTCTTAGCCTTCGAATTTCAAACACTCGAATATAAGCGACACAAGCACAGTGACAAGTATTCACGACAGACGGCTTAATTGGTTCTGGCGTTAATTTTTTATTATCTCCCTTTTTTTGTAATGTCAAACAAATGATTAATCTTTAGCATATTCAACACGAACGATAACTCTTCTAAGCATTTAACCGTCCAAGTATCTCAGGGAAGTATTTTTGGAAATGGAATGGATTCATAAGAAATCATGAATCAAATATGCAAGTATGATTGGTAGATAATATATATTTATAGCGAAAACGAAATGCCCGCTTAGATGTTTAAGGAAATAAATAGATTAACATACATTTTAAAAAACAAACTGATGAAAATATCAATTTTTAACATAATACAGCCAATTAGAGATTGCTCTGATTTTCATGTTACGATTTGGTATCAAGAGCTGTCATGAAGCAGAATTAAAGAAAAGATTAAAAGAAACCGAGAAACATTAATAGGGAGATGGAAAAAGAGACTTTCGGCGAGAGAGAGAGAGAGAGAGAGAGAGAGAGAGAGAGAGAGATGGAGAGAGGGGAGAGAGAGAGAGAGAGGGGGGGGAGAGAGAGGGAGCAGTCGAGGAAGATTGGGAAAGAGGAAAAAGGAAATTCGAGAAATATTTGAAATGGAAAAAAAAAGGGGGGGGGAGAAAGACAGGAACAAAAGAAAAATTCTTTTCAGGAAAGATTAATTTTATCATAAAAAGTCAGTTTTGATGTTTTATTCTTGCTCTCGGATTGTTGCATCTGAATCACGGGGCAGTTATAATTCAGTTGGCAGGCGTTTAAACGATCTCATGAAGATGAGCCTTAAAGCGCTTATTTATAGTACCAGTGTGTGATTTAATTAATGACAGTTTCACTGACAAACAACAGCAGAACAGAACGCTAATTGCTTTAAAAATTAGGACGTATTCCGGATACATATGTATTTCTTCTGTCTATAGAGTGACGGGTAATAAATCTAGCGGTGGACTTTTACTGTAGTCGATTATTTACACATCCATTATATGAAATAACAGACATCACATTTTTATCAAACGCTCGAGTAGTTTCAAAATAGCTTTCATTGATTTTGACTCCGCCGTTGAAGTTGCTCTCCGATGTCTTGTTGTTTTATGGGTTTTTTCCCCTTCTTTTTTTTCTTTTTTTTTTGTTGCTGTTGGTCTCACGAAGAAATGTTTAAAATAGGGATAAGAGAATTTAAAAAAAAAAAACAACAACACACACAAAAGGCAACTGAAGATGGGAATAGCGATACGATCGCATTTAAAAGAATGCGTTGGCTTATAAAACCACGTGGGACTCCCCAACGGGAGGTAACCCGTGTATGACGAGAAGAATAACGGACATGCGCACTAGAAACTACACACACACACAAAGTGACGACCCCTCCCAGACGTCTGAGGTCACGGGACACTTTATTCTCTCCTCCTTCTTTAACCGTAGATAGAAAGTAACGGAGCGAGACGAAACGGTCGGACTGACCGGAAGCGACATACAGCAGCGGGAAGCAGAACTCCATTAGAAGGGAAGCCGCCGCCCCGCCGCACACCCCCCCCCCCTGACAAAGCCGATCAGCTCCGTTCGTACACCGGTCTGTGGCTAACGAGACCTATTCAGCGCTGCGCGTGGAGTGGATCTTCGCCGGACGGGTGGCGGTGACTTGCCCATCGGCCCCGCTACTATTCCACTCAGACCCTCACGATATCTATCGACCTCCGCCCTAGAAGCGAGTGCTACCTTCTAGAAGAAAGGGCGGCCCCTAAACTAAAAGGGACGGGAAATATGCTGTTTAACGTCTATAAGTTTGTTTTTTTTTTTTAAATACTGTATAAACTAAAAGTGAACGATGTGGAAAAGGAAACTTAGCATTTATTTCACGGAGGGGGGGATGGAAGAAGAGTTGAGTTTTCTATCAGAGAAGGGGGGAACCTGCCTAATTTTGAAGAGACTTTAATTAATTAAGGGATAGCCGAAAGGTCCGGGGTTCGAGTCATCGGGGGCGATAACCACCTGGTGGAGATGAGTGGAACTCTATGTAAATTCTTTCCGTAAAGGGCGAAAGGTCGTGGCGATCATTGGCAACAGGGCTACAAACTACCCTTCTAGTAGACTGGGGATGTCGGGCCTGGAGGAAATGAGCAAGATGGACCCGATTCTGCTGGCTTAGAGGGGAACAGATCAAACGAAATCCCAAAGAGATCTACTGTTCAAGCTCATTGAATAAGAAATTGGGACAGAGCCTGCGGTTTGTAAGGTGCTCGGTGAACGCTCAACAGGACCCCGTTGTTTGTACAACAGAATCGAAACCCGCCCTAGAATTGGATATTTACTGGAGTGTAGACAATTAGGGTCTTTAATGTAGTCGCCCTCCTAAGACACTGCGCAACAACGATGTTTAGGGGAGGGGTGTGGTACTTATTCACTACCACCTGACCGTACGGAATGGACTCGATATCGCAAAAGAAGCCGCAGTAGCGACATCTGCGGTCATTCCCATTAACGTCGTCGAGCGCGACCTCAGCCGCCGGTTAGGGCCCTCGAAAGGGAACAAAGAACGGCCCCGTTAGAAGGGGCGTGATCCGAAGTTTATTTATTATTTTTTTACCATAATAGACTTCTGTTGTTGCTCTCTGTCCACGCACTTAAGGGCTCCGGTAAATCACCAATGTCGACATGGAATCCATCATAACAGAGAGCCCTTAAGCAAACGCTGGAGTTCCCTAAACGGAGTTAATTCACTCGGTAGCTATAACCAGATTTTGTAAGTAACCGACAGAATATTTTAGCAGGTTTAAAACTCGCAACGTCTCGCTGCCGCATGCGTATAGCTGTCGCCATGGCTCCCTCCCAGTTTGCGTCAGAGATGTGCGTCGGACTCGTTTTGGAATTCGGGAAAAGGGGGGGAGGGAGGGGTCGGGGTCTCCCTTGCTAGACTTTGGGAGAATTCGGCTGTCGATCTGCAAAATCCCGAGCTTAGCGTAAAATTACTGGAAACCGGAAACTTTCGCGCTGAAGTGTAGATGGGTGGGGAGACAGAAAAGAGCGGGTACCGGAAACTTTCTCGCTGAAGTGTAGATAAGTGGGTGGGTGGGAGACAGAAAAGAGCGGGTACCGGAAACTTTCTCGCTGAAGTGTAGATAAGTGGGTGGGTGGGAGACAGAAAAGAGCGGTTACCGGAAACTTTCTCGACTAATTATTTATCCACTGACTTATTGTTTTTTTTTTTTTTTTTTACGTTGGTTCGCAAGGATTTCGCAGCAACCGGTCGTCGTCTCATCAATAGAAAAACCACGGATTTAAGAGGTCGCCCGCCTCATCGGCAGAGAAGCGGGTGCCGGTGACGACGAGACCCGTCTCGGGGAAACATGTCTAAGTATCCAGAATGTATTCAGTCGTTTGTTTCCCGCGAGGCTTATTTTTTCTTTGAGCTTAAACAAAGAGAAAGGGAAAGGGGTGGAGGGGGGGTAAGACTTCATACATTCGTTGTAGGACGCACAGGTGTGTGCATGTACTTCAAAGGGTGGGCGGGCCGAAATAAACACCGAAACTCTGCGAACTCAAGAAGTCTTTCCACTATAAAAGTTATTCACGGTCCGCGCAGTGTACACGGGGCAGGTGGCTATAGCCCATAGACCAGACTCTCGGGTACATCGAGAGCCAACAACGCTGGTAACCTAAGGCACTCAACCCGCCGTATCTTGTCTCTCGCGGCGTGATACCGAAAAGAAGCATCTTCGGAAAATCATGGATCTCGATCGGCGAGTACTTCTGGATTTTTATCGAAACTGACGCCGTTAGCGGAGATCGGGTTCAAAGACTCAGGCGGGCCGAGTACCTGAGATGGCATTTCTGAGTCCAGCCTCCGCTGGAACCTTCCTCTTGACGCGTGAAGGTCCTAACACGATTAACATTCAGCAAGGTTCGATAAGTGTCTTCAATAATAACAACAACAATAAAATAATAATAATAATAATAATAATAATAATAATAATAATAATAATAATAATAATAATAATAATTAATCAATCAATCGACAAAAAAGTTCTAGCTAGACAAACTATGAAATGAACAATTTCCATAAAGAAATTACTGCTTCTTACTTTCACTTTCGCGAGAACCTGTTCAGACTCTCACTCCGAGATATGTCCGGGTTCCTGTCACCTTGGCTATCATTTCTGAAAGGTGATAATCGGATAACTTCAAAGAAAGCGGGTGCCCCGTATGTCCGTTCATTATCTTTCCACCAACGCACCTGGTTTTCTCCGGTGCGGGAAGTTACTCTGTTTGGGGCGGAAAGGTTTTCCTCCTCCCCTGGGCTAGTGACCAGCTCTTCCATCCACATTATCAATTGTCTTTTTTTTAAAAAAAAACAAAAACAAAAAAAAACCCCGAAACGTTGGGAGCAGATGGGAGTTTTCCAAGTTCGCGAACGTCGTCGGAAATGACGAAACATTTCGGTTGAGCTGAGTCGGTCTTCGCAACTTCCAGAAACAAAGCTCCCTTCCCCCACTCTAATTAACGGCCTGGGTGGGGGTGGGGTGGGGTGGGGTGCGTGCGTGTGGAGAGGAGATGTCGGAAAGCGCAGGAGTTTAAAGAAGCGACAAAAGATCACTTACCTGGCGAGAGACAACGCTATCTCCACCCATCTCGCTAACGTCCGCGCGAACCGGTGTTCTGTCGCCCGAGTGATAGGGAAAGCTTCCTTTGGCACATCTCTCTCTCTCTCTCTCTCTCTCCGGCTCGCGCGCCACACCAACACGGTATTGACACCGATTGCTGCATCTCTCGGCGCAAGATCGATACCGTGCTCGGGCGCCATTATTGAATTCCCTTTGCTTACTTTTGCAAGGTAAAGCCGATCTACTTAGAGAGAGAGAGAGAGAGAGGAGAGAGATGGAGATGGAGAGAGAGAGAGAGAGAGAGAGATGGGGGAGAGAGAGATGGAGAGAGGGGGAGAGAGAGAGAGAGAGAGAGATGGGGAGAGAGATGGAGATGGAGAGAGGGGGGAGAGAGATGAGAGAGATGGGAGAGGAGAGAGAGAGAACTTTGGGTTTTCGTCGATCGTCTATAAGACGAACCCAGAATTTTTAAAAATTGAAATAGAAAGTCGGCAGTTTGAAAACCGGTGCGGATAACTTTAAAGACTTCCGTTTAATCATTCGATCGACGGTTTATATGAACTTATTTTAAACCGGGTGAAGGGGGCACACAAATACAGTGCGTGATACGGTCCCCTCCCCTCACCTTTCCCGTGTCGGGGAGCACCTATTATTTATGTGACTGTAAATAAAAAAAAATGTATGTGTGTGTGTGCAATTTAAAGCTCACCGAAATACATTTTCTCCATTCGGTGTAAAAAGTATAGAAAAATTACTAAAGTAGAAATGACTACAGCACTAGATGGCGGTTAGGGTGTACTATATTTCTCGCTCCGTGCTCGAATTAGAGGCGTAAAGAGGTTCTCTCAAAATCTGCGCAGGTTCCGCGTCGGGCGCACGAAATGGATAACGAAAACGTTCGTACCGAGCTCAGCCTTTGTGATCTCAGGAGTAACATTCGTGTCTCATATAATAATAATAATAATAATAATAATAATAATAATAGCGCATCAGACTGCAGGAAAGTAATACAATTTAAGTTCTAGCGCAAGAATTGGAATTAAAACATATTCTGCCTATTTAGTCTCGGTTTCGTGACGGTGTTCGGGCCTCCTTTTCGGAGGGCCCTCCCCCCCCCCCAGCCCCGCCCACTCCGGCCGCTGTCGTGTAGACCAACCAATAGATTGTTCCGTATGTCGCACGGAAATCAATTTCGTGTCACTCAGATAGCAGCAGGGAACAACAACAACAACAACAAAAGTGTCCTGAGGAGGGGGGGGGCAGAAGAGGCAGGCAGCCAGTCGGAGCGTGTTTTCTGAACGTTCTTTCTCACGACAACTCACAGGTGTGAGAAAGGTAATTAGCAAACCTGACTTCTGTAAAACAGCGGAAGGTTTTTGTGCCTTTAATCGCCTGAGAGGAGGAGGAGGAGTTGGGGAGCGAGTTCCTGTTATGGAGTGGTTAGGCCGGTAAACACGTGCCTGCGTAATAATAATAATAATAATAATAATAATAATAATAATAATAATAATAATAATAATACGTTATAATTATTTTCGGTGTTTAGGGGGGGTTCTAAACTTGAGAAAATGAATCCGTTTAAATGAGGCTGCGTGTTAACCCTGCTCGGCCAGGACGGACAGCCGGTCTTCGGGGTCTGTTGTTCAGAGGAACTCTCGAGAATACCGCACCTCGGCAGACCTCACGAGAATTGAATCGGCAGTTATTAGATCGGATTAATACTATGGACCTCGGGGCATCTATGTCTTGATTTATCTTTGAAACTGTGGACACACGAGAAGAGCGGGCGGGCGTGTAGCGCCATCTTCCTGGACTTCGAATATTCAACGAGTGTCTTTGGTACAATGGGAGGTAGGCGATGGTCTTCAGAGCGGCTGCGCGGCCGGAAGAGGTGAGACGTCCTGCCGCAATCACCATTCCCTTCCTTCCTCCCGGGTTGAAGAGGCCCTTCCTCGGACCTGTGGGAAGCGGGATGGTGGGGGGAAGACATCTGCAAACGTGAATTCCTGGTTCTCCGATCAAACCTTTCGAAGCGGTTAACCCCTACTGGACAGAAGGGCCTTTCCAGTGGGCTACACTTCGTCTGTTGCCGAGTCGGTGAATCCGGGCGTGGCAGGTTCTCGTAGAAGGTCTTCAGGGTCGCTCTACCGTGACCACTGTCTCGGTGAACTCCGCAATAACCGCCGACTACCGATCTACGAAAAATACCAAGATCTCTGGCAGTGACCATTCATCGAACGGCGTACATACAATACAGCACGATCGCTGGCTCCTGCTGATCGTGCCCAGCTAGCTGGATGTCCTGTATTTATAGATAATCCCCGAAACAAACACTTATAGAGGGCGACCAAATCAGTGTGGCAGAGAACTTTTTTTTATAGTTGTCTCTGACTTATTCTTGAAACTCAGATCAGATACATTTTTTGTAGCTAATTGAGGATCAAATGCCGCACATAACTAGGAGTTATAAGTAGCAGAGTTATGCGTTCTTGAATTGATATCAGGACTTCGTTTAGTGATTGTGCGCTATTTGCCTGGAATTGATTTTCTCAGCAGACAGGCGGACAGCCTAAATATTTTTCAAAACAGATCGGACCTGCAATTTTTGTTAAAGAAACCTTCACATCCCCCTTGTACTGACGTCATCTCTCTCTCTCTCTCTCTGTACTGACATCATCTCTCTCTGTGCTGACGCCATCTCTCTCTGTACTGACGTCATCTCTCTCTGTACTGACGCCATCTCTCTCTCTCTCTCTGTACTGACATCATCTCTCTCTGTGCTGACGTTATCTCTCTCTCCATCTCTCTCTGTACTGACGCCATCTCTCTCTGTACTGACGCCATCTCTCTCTCTCTCTCTCTCTCTGTACTGACATCATCTCTCTCTGTGCTGACGTTATCTCTCTCTCCATCTCTCTCTGTACTGACATCATCTCTCTCTGTACTGACGCCATTCTCTCTCTCTCTTTCTGAGAGTGTAAATGTGCGGAGAGCGTATCGCATAACAGATAAGGTGCCGCCAACTTGAGCGTTTATAAAATAGCATATCCAAACTCATAGAGTTAAATGTAGAAAAAAATCGTCTACCCAGGAGAAAACCGACGTGGAATGAACCCGGGCATATAATAACGAGAGAATCCACACTATTTATTGCCCACTCCGCCCCATTGAAGTCCAATCCAAGACGCGTCAAAGATGCACAGAGCAGAGCTTTTATCTAGTTTATACATCATATAATCTATTTCTCCTCAATTCTAACACAGGTGACAGCTGGTAAACCGACATTTTACCCCGTAAGATTTAAATTTGTGAACAGAAATCACAGGATTTTATACGTCTTTCTAATTATCTCGTTTCTCTTTAAACACAAATTCTGCTCGTTCGTTAAGTAAACGACCGGCAGAAGTGACTGTCTTTAAGAGTTTATGCGCTACGGTCGAATGAAATAATTGGCCCTGAATATCATTATAGTATAGTATCACTGCTAGCCTGATATTAAAAGATAATGACAAGATTTTAAGCATTTACATCAAACAACACTTCTAATTGGCACATGTGCGCTAGGATTTATGTTAATACACTCATCTGTTTTCGGTACCCATTCCAGTTAATGGGGATCATAAATAACTAATAAACGACATTATGAAAGTCAGAAGCATGTACAGAATGTATTGAATAGAATCGTGATTGGTGATGGAACGAGTAACTGACTTTATAGTCAGCCCGCTAGTGCATCTGCGCCGTTTGGAAAGGCAGGTTACGGTTAACGGGATCCATTGGAAGGGACAGCGACTGAAGGGGTGTGGAGTTCCTTTGTGGGACTGTTTATATAGAAATAAGAGGGTACAAGCACGCTCTCCATCTTTCTCTCTCTCTCTGTCTGTCTGTCTCCATCTCTCTCTCTCTCTCTGTCTGTCTCCATCTCTCTCTCTCTCTCTCACCTCTGTCTGTCTCCATCTCTCTCTCTCTCTTCTGTCTGTCTCTCTCTCTCTCTTTCTCACCATCTCTCTCTCTCTCACCTACAGCATCACTATTCCTCTCCCCGTCGCTTTGCCCTCTTCTCTGCTCTCGAGATGTCGAGGCAGAGACCGGTCGCCCCATCTAGTGGACAGCAAAACAGATGAACCGCCGAACCGCATCCGTTATCAGGCAGTCGCGGCTGACGAAGACTCGGGCGGCTCGTGGTACGACTTACGTACAGTCTAACGACATGCGTGATATACGTTCCCGGTGCCAAACCCGTTCTGTATTCAGAGTATACAAATCCGGTCGCAGAATCTAAACAAAGCCGCGTTTCCAGGGACGTAAACTTTGCAAAAGTCACACGTCCATTTTTTTTGTTCCAGAACTCTGAGTACGCGCGAGTAACCGAAAGACGTAGGGGTTTAATTGATAGTCGTTTTAAAAAGGGGGTTGTTTTCAACTTTCGACATGTAAGGACGTTTTACGGCAGTCAACTAGAAGAGAGGGAAGTTTGCGGTACCAGCCTCGGTGATCAAGCGAGTAGTTACTCGGGTATGGTTGAGGACTCTTGTGCGGTACAAGTCACGCAACAACAACAACAACAAAAATACTAGAACTCTTCAGATTTTAGATGTAGGTGGGCGGGCAGTCTGATAAAGGGGTTGTTGTTGTTGGTCATCTGAGCCGGTCCCGAACAAGGGACCCCCCCCCCACCCGTAGCCATGGCGGTTTATTAGTTCAGTTTCCGGTCTCCCGTAAAATTTTAAGTGTAGCCTTTTTTACTTAATTTAGAAGAATTTTCGAGATTATTTTCCTTGTTAGAGGGAGGGAGAAGGGTTAAAAACAACAACAACAACAACCCGTGACCATCGATATATTGTTTATTCTGATTCTGTGGATATATCCGGGGCTGTTCGCACGAGGCTCGACGATTAGTTCACGAGCGAATCGTGATCCAGCAGGGGTTTGCCTTTCTCTAATTCATTCGATCCCAGAACTTTTCTTATGGGGGGCTTCTATGCTTTTAATTTGAATATGAATGTTTGGTTCCTTTGGCTTTGTTTGCTTTTCCGTACAAATTTCTCGGTCTTTAATCTTCTAAATTCCTATTCGGAGCGCATCTAGTTAAACGTCGGAGAGAGGAAATTATGAACGGCCAAATGGGTTTGGTAGGATCCAGTAGTGAGGACTCGAATAAAAGACTGACATGACCATATTCTAAATATCAGATGCAAGTTTTAACTTATCTAATTACGAAGGATCAAATAAATGCATAGATAGAACAAACGATAACAACCCAAATTACAGTAAGAGAAATCAGATGATGAGAAGTCATATGACAGTTTGGACAAATCGGATTATGGGAAATCAGATGAAGGCTTGAAGAGATCAGATTATAAGAAATCAATTGACACTTTAGAGAGATCAGATTATTAAAAAGTTAAATGGCAGTTTGTAGAGATTAGATTATGAGAAATCAGGTGACAGTTTAAAGATATCGGATTATAAAAGAACAAATGAGAGTTTGTAAGGTTTGGATGCATGAAATTACAAGAGATTAAATACATGTTATAATAATCAAATTATGGAGAATCAAATGAGAGTTTGGAGACATGAAAATTTGAAAAATCAAATGGATCAATTGACAGCTCTAAACTCTATAGAAATATTGTTTCTATGGAATCAAAAATGATCAGTTACGAGAAGTTGGTAATGGTAGATAGGGTTACTTGATCTCTCTTTCCAGCAGCTATATATAACCGAAGGAAGCTTAAGAAGAAAAAACAAGGACTAAAGATGCAGCTGAAAGGCACGATAAAGGGCATCTTCGATCTGGCTTATATCCAAAGCTATTCAAACTTCCTGCCTCGAAAGTTTACATAAATATAGTACACATATTCTCGAATAAGAAACGATGATTCTTGAAGTATCCTCGTCACGTTCTGTCTTCCATCTTTTCCGATGTTTTCAGATTCTTCTGCAGAAGTACCAGTTTCCGCAGCTGTTCCACCGAGAAGCTTCTTCCGGATGCTCCTCATCAATTCGGATGCTATACACATTTCTTAGCAATCCATTGGAGACCATCGTATTCCCCCCCCCTTTTTTTAAAAATACTTCTCAGCTCGACTTTTGTTTAAATCCAGTCGACATATTTTTATTTGGAAGCACAGACGATTGGCGCAAAAGCAAAAGCGCAAACTGCTCAGAGATTCGCCTTCTCTCGGCAGCGGGGCCCGGTTTACGTAATCAACTGACAAAAAAAATATAGGGGAAACTTCCCCGTATCCCGTTTTGAGGTGGGGGCTTGGGTTTCGATCTCACATATCGTTGTAATGTGAACGGGGCTCTCGCTCTCTCTCGTCGTCGTCGTCGTCGTCGTCGCTCGGGTTATGATCGCGCGAGAGTTGCAAACGTGACCCGCCCACCATCACCAAGAGGCAGATCCCGCTTTTCCTTGCACACTAACTAGATGCATTAGTCTCTACTTGGAAGTATATACAAGCAATTAAGAGTGCGAGCTAAACGCTATATACCTGCACCTAAGTGTCGGGAGCATCATTTCAGCTCCCGCCAGAGGGAGCTGGCCTCTTCTCTTCCCTTCAACTATTTGCAGCATTCGTCCGCCGTCACGCTCCGTTGTTACTTCATCCAGCACCCCTCCCCGTGGACAGCAGCAAAACCACTACCGGAGCGTATTTCTGTGTCACCACAGGGGGTTTTACACTAGCAACACGTACCGGCGCGCTGAGTGCCAGCAGAGGGGTGGAGGGGGAAAATCCCCAACTGTGACGTCATTCAATTGGAATAATGGCGGTAGAACGATCGCTCCAAACTCCGTTTCATTTGATGCATACGAAACTCGCGCTTTGCAGGATTTACTAACCCGACGCTGTTGTAGCTGGTAGTTACAGTGGCACATACCATACGCTTTACAGGTGTGTACGTTTTCTCTCTCTCTCTCTCTTTCTCGGAACCCGGATCACGGGCGGTGTTACGGGGTGTGGGGAGGTGGTGGCATAAACCCAAAACGGCTGGAGAAGAAACCATGGCACGGAGGTTCGCCAACCCTAGCTATTCCCGCAGGAAGCGAACCCGCCTCCTCGAACCACAGAAATCAGGTATAGGCTAACCACCACACTACCGCGCCACTCCTTGTCTTGAGCAAAAATGGCGCTGCTTTTTATGCTGCACTTATCAAACGCAGGTTTTTTCTTTAATAGAAATAATTTTTTTAAAAAATGCGATACACGGGAAAATTCGTTTGTTTTATCTCCGCAGACATCGCGTCAAGGACATGAGATAGCGCGCCATATCGCGAGATAACGGGGAGGAGGTATACAAACTTGTGCGCAATTTTCACGTGAGAATTTATCCATTCCGACTGCTCAACCGCTTGCAGCGAGCGCATATCAAGAGTCCATTGTTTGTGATATAATGCAAAACTGCATTTCCGACACAAAAACCAGCCGAGCACATTGTCCTGTTATCTGCGGGGTTTCTGGGAGAGGGGAGGAGGCGCTGTCGGGTAATGTGGACGTGAACGCCGGCGGGAGAGGTGTGAAGCGGGACACGTGAACGACAGGTCTGGGAGAAGCGAAATTCCTCAGCAATGCGAGGAGTCGTGGAACAATCAGCATTTAAAGCCCCAGTGGGATGATTTGGCCGCGTACAAAGTGTGGGTATAGTTATTAAGACTAATACATTTAAACGGGGCTTTATTTCCTCTCTATCTCTCTCTTTCTCTCCATCTCTCTCTCTGCTCTGTAATGACGTCACCTCTCTTGCTGCTCTATAATGACGTCACTTCTCTCTCTGCTCTATAATGACATCATCTCTCTCTCTGCTCTGTAATGGCGTCACTTCTCTCGGTGCTCTGTAATGGCGTCACCTCTCTCTCGGTGCTCTGTAATGGCGTCACCTCTCTCTCGGTGCTCTGTAATGGCGTCACCTCTCTCTCGTGCTCTGTAATGACGTCACCTCTCTCTCGGTGCTCTGTAATGACGTCACCTCTCTCTCGGTGCTCTGTAATGACGTCACCTCTCTCTCGGTGCTCTGTAATGACGTCACCTCTCTCTCGGTGCTCTGTAATGACGTCACCTCTCTCTCGGTGCTCTGTAATGACGTCACTTCTCTCTCGCTGCTCTGTAATGACGTCACCTCTCTCTCGCTGCTCTGTAATGACGTCACCTCTCTCTCTGCTCTGTAATGACGTCACTTCTCTCTCGCTGCTCTGTAATTACGTCACTTCTCTCTCGCTGCTCTGTAATGACGTCACTTCTCTCTCGCTGCTCTGTAATGACGTCACCTCTCTCGCTGCTCTGTAATGACGTCACCTCTCTCGCTGCTCTGTAATGACGTCACCTCTCTCGCTGCTCTGTAATGACGTCACCTCTCTCTCTGCTCTGTAATGACGTCACCTCTCTCTCTGCTCTGTAATGACGTCACCTCTCTCTCTCTCTCTGCTCTGTAATGACGTCACCTCTCTCTCGCTGCTCTGTAATGACGTCACCACCTCTCGCTCTCGCTGCTCTAATGACGTCACTTCTCTCTCGCTGCTCTGTAATGACGTCACACTCTCTCGCTGCTCTGTAATGACGTCACCCTCTCTCTCTGCTCTGTAATGACGTTCTCTCACTCTCTCTCTCTCTCTCTCTCTGCTCTGTAATGACGTCACCTCTCTCTCTCTCGATTTTTGTTTTTTTCTATTGCGCGAAAGTTTCCGAAGAATGGCGGTGATGGTCCACCACACTCCCAGAAGCTGCGAGCTCGTGTCTCAACGCTGGACCAGTCACCAACGGCATTTCTCCGAACAAACCTCCGTTTGTTTTTTTTTCTACTAAAGTTATTAACGCTTGCACTTTCGCAGGAAAAGATCCCGGGGTTTCCCCCGCCTGTAATTAGAGCGTGGTCGTGAGAACCGGACCGTCTCGCCAAGGCAGTAGCAGCGTCGCGATTGATTATCGATTCAGCAGATCGGCTGTAAAGTAAACGTCGGTGAGACTGGTACCTTGCCGATTCTAGCTGACGGACGAGGCCATCACCTCCCTCCCCCCCCCCTATGATTTACCCAAGCCATATCCCGACAGTGGCACACCAGCTGGAAACCGATCGCACCGAACTGGCCTACGAATTTACACCGGAGAATAATTGACCACCGTCTCCGGCAGGGCGCGCTGCTTAACCAAACACGAGCCGAGAGATGCCGCTTGGAAAGTTCCAAAAAGCTCTTACAAATTATCCCTAGGCTGATGGCTGTCTCGCACAACTATGAAGCACACGCGACTATTTGTGGTTTTCCTGGCAGGAGAGCTGCTACACGCTTGAAAAGTATCGATGTCACATACAAGTTATAATAAAAACGTAAAGTATCAGGTAAAAACATACGTATTATATAGAGGAATAAATAATAATTATTAATTAACAATAAAATAAAATGAATAATAATGATAAGGGAATGAATTAATGAGCACGCAGATAGTGTACACAGGACTGTATAATAGACACGGGCTATATTTTACTTATTCAATAACTGCCATAAACATAATATTTACCTTGAATTTAGCCGACGTTAAATCTGAAATAAAAAAACACGTGTTATACACTGAAAGCAATCTGCACTCAGGTGAGAAAATATTTATGAATGAGGTTCTTAAACTGAATGAGTGTGTCACCGTTAACAGCTGATTCTTGGACTCAGTCCCACTTATCGATCCTTTTCTTCTTTTATAAAATCCTCACGTCAGTTTGTTTATAAATTATCCAAGTGGTGACAAATTTAAATAAATATTAAAATTTTTCTTTTATTTTTTAAATACACATAAATTAAGGAATATATTTAAAATGATGCCAACTCTTCACAAAAGAGAAAAGCGTTAATATAGTTTTTCTTGGAAGTCACGGAGCCGTCCCGTGAGGCAGGGGAAGTGACTAGGCAAAAACTCCGTCATGAACCTTTTACAAACTCTGAAGAACATATTCCGAACAGTTATAATTAACTTCAAATCTATTTTTCAGAATACTGCAAAGAA